>APFE030396865.1:113077-157448 GCA_000404065.3 Pinus taeda | reverse complement strand
TGATAAAGAGAAGGGATCTAGAAAATGGAATAGAAAGAAAAGTGTAAGTAAAAATAGCTACTATACTCATGAAGATAGCGATGGTTTATCAAATAGTGATGAAGATGAAAATAGTAATGACTATAGACTTTTGACGGCTTATAAAGATGATGATTTCTTGGATGATTTAGATGAAGATGATCTTTATGAAGAAATATCTAAACTCAAAATCTGTTTAGAAGAAAAGAATATGATTATAGATACCTTAACATACCAACTTGTTGAAAGAGAAAAACACAATGAAAAGCTAGAATGTGAAATTGTGGGTCTAAGAAAGGATCTTGAGAAAACAAAAGCTCTCAATCTTAGATTTACTAAAGGATCAGAAACCTTAAATGAAATTATCAAAGTGAAACGCTCTCCTCTGATAAAGATAGGTCTTGGATATACTGAAGAATCATCTCAATCACAGAAATCGTCAACCTCCACTAAAATCTATCTTGATGCAGCAAAGAGCAGGGAATAGTTTGACAATCGTCAGTAAAGGCATAAAGCACATCACTAGGTGAATCAGGCTCAATTTACTTCAAGGATGAATAGAAGCTACAATCAACCTCAGGTAAATCGTACTCAATTTGCTTCAAAGATAAATATCAATAGAAACTACAATCAACAGGTCAATAGATTCAATAATCGCAGGAACTTCTTTAATGGTCAATGTTTCTCATGTCATAATTTTGGGCACAAAGCTGCTCAATGTGTTTCTTACAGAATTATCATGACTAGAGAAGCATGAAATCAAAGGAATGTGATAGGGATCAAGAAAAGTTCCTATAATAACTTTTCTCTTCTTGACAATGAAATAGAATGCTCAATATGTAACAAACTTGACCATGAAGAATCTGAATGCAGGAGTAAATTTTGGCAGGAGCAAACTCCATTAAATGCCAAAATATGGAGAAAGAAAGAACCGCAAATAGAAAGATGTTGTATAGCCTTGTATGCAGAGGGACAAGAAAATCAGTGGTACATCAACAATGGATGCTCAAAACACATGAAAAGTGACAAAGAAAAACTACACTCATATAATTCCTTAAAAAAGGAAAAGAGTGTCTCATTTGGAAATGACTCCTGCTGTCATAAAAGGTAAAGGCTCTATTTTCTTGAAAGAAAAAGTTAAAGCTGGGAATGTTATGTATGTTGATGGCATAAAGCATAACTTGTTGAGTGTGAGTCAAATGTGTGATCAAGGAAATGAAGTAGTGTTTCAATCAAATGGATGTGTTGTTTGTGAGCTTGATACATGAGAAACCGTGATTAAAGGGACAAGAATTCCAAACAACCTATACATACTCAAGGTAGGAAAACAACAATGCTATCTAAGCAAAAATGATGAAATCTGGCCATGGCACAGAATATTGGGACATCTAATATTTTCTCAAATAAGAAAAGCTTGCAGATTCCAACTTGTTCGTGATCTTCCAGATATCAACATTCCTGAAAATACTATATGCAAATCATGTCAATTCGGTAAGCAAACCAAATCTCACTTCATCAAAAAGGAATGGTCAGCTAGTAAGCCTCTTGAACTTGTTCATACTGATTTATGTGGACCATCAAGGAAAAAGTCACCTCGTGGAGAAGAATACTTTATATTGTTCATTGACGATTTTTCCAGAATGCGTTGGATAGGTCTTCTAAGGCATAAAGATGAAGCATTTGAAAAGTTCAAAGCCTTCAAAACTTTGGTTGAAAATGAATCAGATCACAAAATCAAATGCCTCAAATCTGATCGAGGAGGGGAATTTACCTCAGATGAATTCTTTGACTTTTGTGAACAACATGGAATAAAAAGGTAGTTCTCCACCGCAAGGACTCCTCAACAAAATGGAGTGGTAGAAAGAATGAACAAAACTGTTCAACAAATGGCTCATGCTATGCTAGATGAGTCCGAAACTCTTGCAACCTTCTCGGGTGAAGTTGCATTCGCCGTCGTCACTATTCTCAACCAAGCGAATGTTCAGGGAAACAACAATCAAACTCCACATGAACTTTGGTATGGTAAGCCTGCTACTGTAAAATACTTCAATATTTTTGGAAGCAAATGTTACATTAAAAGGGATGATGAAAAACTTGGTAAGTTTGAACCTAGAGCAGATGAAGGTATTATTCTTGGCTACTTTTCCCGAAGTAAAGGATATAAATGTTACAATAAAAAACTTGGGAAAATTATTGAAAGTATTGATGTTGTGGTTAATGAAGCATGCAAAAATTCAAAACAAATAAAAACTGAAGATTATGACAATGAAGAAGATGAGGATCATTTTCCCACATCAAATCACACTGATTCTAAAGAAGAAACTAATGAAGCACTAGAAGAAGAGATAACGATAGAAGAAAAGACTCTGTCCAGATGTGTTCAGAAAAATAATCCAGAAACTTAAATTTTAGGAGAAAAAGGGGCAGGTGTGCAGATTAGAAGAACCATTGTTGAAGCTTTAAGCTATCTAACATTACTATCTTCCACTGAACCTAAAAATGTAAATTAATCATGGAAAGATGAATGTTAGTGTTTTCTCGAGAGTTTCACCAGTCTTGCTTTTAATCTCGATCATTTTTTGGATGTATAATTCCTGTGTAAAAAACTCTCCATTGGCTCCCCACAAGTTAGGTAACCTGGCTTCAAGGAGCTGATTGAACTTGCTATCAAAGGTTCCACCTCCTTTTGTAGCTTTGCTAATCTTTGTTCTGATTTCGCCCTGGCTTCTTCTTTCAACATAACCTTGGAAATATCTACCATTGTTTCCATTCTATCAACTATGTCAAGTGTCCTTAACTCCTCGATTGATCTCTCAGTTAAGAACTGAATATACTTCTTAGCATACTGTGAGTTAGTAGTGCTAGCTTGCTTGCCATTCAGGAGAGAAAGGGAATATTCAACACTGAGCGTCTTTTGATCGTGTACCAAATCTATTTGTTCCCAACTTTGGTCATTCTCATGGATGACCTTATCTGAGACCACTTTCCTGGCTTCAATGAGAGTCAAGTTTCCTTTGAGTCTAGTCTTTAGGTCTCTGTTTTCTTGAGTAGCACTCTGTAGATCCCTCGTGAGATTGTCTATGTTTGCATTCGAAGCTTGGAGTAGCTTCTCTTTCTGGGCTACCTAAACTTTGGTTGCATGTAAATCATTGTGATATTTTATCAACTCATTCTTAGATAGTGTCATCTCGGTTAATGCCTTGGCAAGGAGATATCTGGGGTTTTGAGGATCATTGGGGATGACTACTGTGTAGACATGTGAAGTGATTCTTTTCTTTAAATTTGTCACTGTTAGCTCTAAGGCAATAACTTTGTTTTTAATTTCGTTTAGCTCTTGCATTATAACTTCTTTCTCTTTTTCGCTCTTGATCAACTCAAGGGTTTGGATGTGCTCACCCCCAGGCATCTTTAATTGTCGTCACAAATCCAGATTCTCCTTCTGAGTCGCCTATAAGGTAGCTTCCACTACTACATCATCTTTAGGATCCATTACCATCTTCATGATCAGTTCTTTGTATACTTCTTTATGTTGAAAAATAGCACAGGACCTGATCTTCTCAGTCTTTATCTTCTCGAATATTTTCTCTATATAGGCTTGACCCCGATCAATCATCTTTTGGTGCTTGTTGATGTCGTTGTAAAACATCTCTCCCACCTTCCTGTGTAGGTTGGCTTTGTCTACTAGAGGGACACTAGTCAAATCTAGAGACACACCCAAATCCTAGAAGTGGGGGCCAGAATGTAGTGCTTGGATGGATGGATGCTTCAATCTGATTTTCATCTCCTCCCTCTCTAATTCCATCATAGCTAATACCCTAGTGTGCCGAGGGGTGATTTTGGAGGCCATTTCTTTGTGTAAATTCTCTTTTAATCTCTTGTTTCTTACTTGGATGACCATGCCCTATAACCAACCTATTCTTGCGGCATAAATACTTTCCTTATACTTTGGGATAGCTACCTCGGTCGAGGATGTTGATGAGACCACTGGTGGTATTTCCAAGTTGACTTGAAAACCAGGATTATCAGATACTTGTGCTTTAATATGGATGCATTGTTATTCCTCTTCCTATTCTTGTTCTTGCTTATGTTCAAGCCTTTGACTTCTAGCCATTTTATGAACTGGTCCTTTTTCCATGTCAATTGTCTCTGAAGTTTCAAGAATCCTATTTTGTGTTTTTTCCATGCCGACTGGGGACTCGGTCTCCATATTAAGAGGCCAGGAATCAAAGTTAGCTTTCCATTCGACCTCGGGCTTAGGATCACGCACATAAGTTGAGGTTTTAATATTTTCCCTTCTTCGAGCAAGGAGGCCTTGGGGATCGTAATGTCAAATTTGTCCTTTCTCAAATACCATGGCTTCGAGCAGGGCCTCAACTATTTTGAAGGCTTCTCTGGGACTTATCACGAAAGGACATACTAGCTATCCCATTTTAAAAATGTAACCTTTCTTGGCTGGTACAAAGTGGAGCAGGTTAACACTTAGGATTTGCTTGATGAACTCGAGAGTGAATATCCTCATTGGAAGAAACACTGGAAACATGATAAGGAAGGATTTCACATCCATAAATCTGAATCTCTGTATGGTCCTTATAAAGGTACCAGTCTCCAATGGCAACTTCCTCATGGAGTTGGATGAGTTCCTTTTGCTCTGGGAAGATTCTTGGAGGTGGGACTCCATGGGTGATTTGGTAAGCAATAGTCATGAAGGACGAGAGGAAATGAGAGTACCCACCCAAACATGGCCTCTTCCTTACAAAGATATTCCATTCAAAGACTGAATTTCTCTCTTTATTGGGAGAAAACACATCCAAGTAGAGACATTGGAATTCATCAATATGGGCATAGAGGAACAAGTAAAACAACATTGAGTAATAGCAGAAGAAGGAGGAGACTTTGAAGTAGCTGAATTGGAAATGAATGGAAGTTGAAAGGTATTTTGGTATGTTCAGCTAGCATACACGCTGCTTCATCTTCTGCAAACACCCCAAGGAGACCTCGTTTATTTTCAGGGTAGTGTCTTCACCTAATAGACATATGATAGAAGTTAAGACTGGCTGAAAAAAAGGTCTTAAAGAGAGTTAATGGAAATTGAATATCTGGGGACAGGGTTTCGACCTCTAGAGCAGCAATTTGCTTAAGGAATGCTTGTTTCTCTCCAGTTGGGAGTGCGGTGAAATAACTGTCTAGGGTTGCATCACTAAATGTGTACATAGTGGGAGATGTAGGGAAATTGAGAGATCACTGGATTAAGAGGGGGGTTATCTCAAGGATTACCACCCCTGAAGTAGAAACAAAGTGTTTTTTCTCCTTTTGGTAAGAGTTTGCCAGCCAAGTTATGAATTCAGGGAGGTGATGAACTGGTGGGGCAATTTGATAGTACAACCTAGAAGTCATGACCGTAAATGGGTCCTCGTTCCTCACATGGTTGGTGAAAATTTCGTAACGGAGGTCTGCGAGTGGAAAGGGATAGACAAGGTCAGCTATTTGGGCTTCGGTGTTTGTTAAAGGCCCGACACCATGCTTTTGACCTCATGGGTGTTGGGGGTTTCAGGTGTCACGTGCTTCATCCCTCTGAATAAAACAAAAGAAATCAAACAATGAGGTCGAGGTTTCAAGCTACCTGGAGCCTATAGGGGGAATGAAAATAACTCGACAGGGCATCTGTGACCTTTGGGAGTGTGTACAGAGGAATCCTGCACTACTGTCTAGGAGAGAGATTCTTTGACTAGGGTTGAAAGATCGTTTTCATGTGGTAGCTTTAGGGTTTTTAGAGGATTTATGAAAATGATAGGGATATATTCCCATGTGGCAAGAGATGGATGTAGGTGTGGGAAACACGTGATGGTCGCAGATTGGTGCAGGATGACGATGGATGAGCTTATGTACAGAGACAAGTAATTCCTAACTTCACCACTTACTTACCCATTTACCACTTTACCTAATACCTGATGTCTTCACATTGTCGAGAAAATAGGAGGATACCACTTGTCACGTGGTCCCTACCTTGTTATGGAGGAGTGTACTGCGGATCGGAGGAAACCTTTGTTAGGTGCCGAAATGGATTGGGACCATTGGACGAGCATTAAAAATTCAACACCGAGGGTTTGTGCCTTTATTAACCCCTTCACATGTGTTCTGCCATAGTTGCACTTAGGTGTCAGCGGATTAGGATGGTGGGTGACCCAGGCCCTGAGTTGCATGGTTTACAAGCCACGATCAAACTTCAGAATGTTAGCTCGAACCTTTATTCATCACCTGAACCTTCTTCTATTACTTCTTCCCTTGCGGACTTGATATACATAACATTTGTGGGTTAAGGTACCTCAAACAAATCTCTCTTGCAACCCTTATATATCAACGTCTCATCTCTTTTCTTGGAAGGGACCCTTGGGCGAGATGGAGATAACATTGGCTCCACCTAGGGATGAGGCATTGGATTCCAATGCGTCGAGAACCTGCAATCTTATAAATTTATTTCTTGGGCATGGAGTTTTATTCAACAAACAATTTTTTTTATGAAGGCGAATATTTAAAAGAAAACTTGAAACTTCAGAGGGTATTTACAATGCACACACCAGTATTTACAATGTGTGAGGGAGGAGTAAATTTAATTCTGAAAATGGAGTTTGAGGAATTGACCATTGACTGGTATTTCCAATGAATCTCCTTCAAAATTCTCATGCAGGTACGTATTATTTCCTTTCTCTTCAGATATTTTGAAAGGACCAAAGCATAGTGGATCAAATTTCTCGTGCTTACTTTTATCCTCCCTTCTAACATCCCATTGTAGGACCAAATCACCTGACTATAAAGGCTGGTCTTTGGCCTTCTTGTTGAACAAAGATTTCATTTTTAACTGATAATTTGCCAATTTTCCCCCTACTTGTTCCTTGCTCTCATGAAGTTCGACCAGTTGATTTATCGTTTGGATCATGGTGTTTGGTTACTCTTATGCTTCCTGTAGCAACTTTTGCACTGTCATTGCCAATTGGATTGGGAATATTGCTGCTTTACCATATACCAGCTCGAAGGGTGACTTTCCAGTGGATCGATTAGGAGTCACTCGGTTAGCCCATCGAGTGAATTCAATTGAGTATCCCAGTTTCTATGATTCTATGTGATGGTTTCTTTAGCACTCTTACCAATGTTTTATTTGAGGGCTCGACTAACCCATTCCGTTGAGGATAGTAGGTAGTGGAATGTCCAATTATGATATTGAACCTCTGATAGAAACTAATCAATTTAGCGGACTTAAAGACCTCGGCATTGTTTGTAATGATCTTGGTAGGGAAACCAAAACATGATAAGATGTTTTCCTCCCTAAACTTAATCACCACGAAAGTAGTAGCATTTCGGGTTGGGATGGCCTCTACCCACTTCGTGAAATAGTATGTGGTAATTAATATCCATTTATGTTGGCCACAAGAAGGAGGGCTTATCTCGGCTATGAAATCTAGCCCCCATTGTCTAAAAGGCTCTTCCACATGTACTAGGATTAGAGGGAGAGGGGCCATTTTTTGCTTTTCAACGAAGACTTGGCAATTTTCACATGCTCGGACCTGTGAATGAACTTCTCCAAAAAGAGTGGGCAATAGAATCTAGCTTTCAGGATTTTGTGGGTAGTGGTCTTCCAACTGTAATGACCTCCACAAACCCCTCCATGAAATTCTTCAATTACCTTGTGGGTTTCTTCCTCCACTAAGCACAACAACAGGATCCCCATAGGGTCCTTCCAATAGAGTTGGCCATTCGATATGATAAAATTTTGAGTTTTTAGTCTCAATGTTCAATATTTGGACTTATCCATTCCTAGAGGACACCTCAGGAATAAGAGATAATGGATGATATTTTTGTACCAAGATGACATTTCATATTTGGCATAGATGTTTTGTTATGAGGTTTTGATATCATTCTGTTGGACTTCTACTTCATCTTCGTCGGTTATCAAATTTATCCCCAAAGCTTGAAAATTGGATTATGATAGGATCTTGGCCAGTCCCTGGCCTTTTATGAGCTTAGTAGGTTTTATGTCCAATTCATATTCGTGGATTTTAGTGATCTGCCTACTCCTTTTTCCCTCAGTGTCCCCTTGCACCAGGCTCTCTTTAATTGTTGTTGTTGGAACATATGTTGTAATATCTTACTGTAATACATATACTCTGAATGCCTTCAAAGCTTTGACTAGAGAATAGGCATGTTTCTCTAAGATATTATTTTTCAATTCGGCATCTCTCAAGACTTGGTTGAAGAAGGCAATTGGTTTCTCATAACCATCCTTATTTTTTTGTAACATAATTGTAGCAATAGTGTGAGGAGAAGAAAAACAAAAGATATAGAAAGGTGTTGAGTAGTGAGGACTGCTAGTGTTGGTGCTTCGGCAAACGCTGCTTTGATCCTAGCGAAAGATTCCTGAGAAACAAGACTCCATTTGACTTAATTTTCCCTTTTCAACATATCTATAATACCCTCCACTATTTCTGCATAATTGGGTATAAACCTTCTCAAAAAGTTGATTCTTACCAGAAACACTTGGATCTCTTTCTTGTTTCTGGCTAGGGGAATGTGACTGATGGCCTCTACTCATTTAGGGTCGATTTTCACTCCTTCCTTTGCCACTATATGTCCCAGAAATTTTCCTTCACTTAAGGAAAATTGAGGTTTCTTCGGATTCAGAGATAATCCATATCTCCTTCATTTTTCAAAGGTGAGTTTCAAGTGCATGATATGCTCTTCGTCAGTCTTGGAAAATACTATGATGTCATCTAAATATACCACTACAAACTTGTCTTGTTCCCCCACAAATTTTGTATCCATAGCTCCTTGAAACATGGATCTTGTGTTTATAAGAACAAAAGGCATGCAAGCATACATGAAAGTTCCCCAAGGGGTAGTGAACATTGTTTTCTTCTCATCACCTAGGTGGACTTCTACTTGATTGTAACCTAATAACCCATCCATCATGGGCATTCTAGTTGATCCAACCATTCTCTGTAGTATGTAGTCCATATTGGGAAGTGGGTAGTTATCTTTTAACGATGCTCTGTTAAGGTTCCGAAAATTTACACATAACCTTATTTCCCCATTCTTTTTCCAGACAAGGACTAAGTTTGCTACCCATTCCAAATACCTTAGAGACACTATGATTTTAGCTTGCAGAAGCTTCCTCACTTCCTTCTCAATAGAGGGGAGTAGGAGAGGATTAATCTGCCTCAGCTTCTGTTACACGATTTCATTCCATTTTTGAAAGGGATCTTATGTTGTATACTGTTAGTATCAAACGTCTTCAAATCATCATAAGACCAAGAAAAATCATCTGTATATACTTTGAAGAGATTTAAATACCTTTGTTTATATTGCGAGGGGATTCCCTTTGATAATTTGACCATCTTGGGTTCATCCTTTAAGCCAATATTATAGTCTTCTACCTGTACATCCATCCTTAGAGTTGTTGGTTTGGAGGCTACATCATTCTTGTTAAACGATCTCTCAAGCGAAAATAAACCATGAAGAATGGTATTCCCCTTCAGTTGTAGGACTCTGTGCCCAAAAATTGTGTCTTCCCATGAGGTTGACCCTTGGTTTGCCACTTTCTCCTCTTCTTTGTCAATAGTTGAGCTAAAAAATTCCCCAACTACCTCTATAAAGCATTTGATCTGCTCATCGTCCTAGAACACTTGCCATTTATTAACATTATCAAGTATAGAGGGCTTGTGTCTAACCTCCACCTCATACCTGAGAAGTGGGTTTTGAGGAGGTTTGAAGTTGCTTGCTGCTATAGCAAGGGAATCAACCATTATGTTTCCTTCCATGGTAATAAATTGTACATTAAAAACCAGAAGGAAGTTGTCTATTAAGTCCCATACCTCATTCCTATAAGTCCTCAATCTAGGGTGCTAAGTCTGGAACTGATTTCTAATCTACTTCACAACTAGATCAGAATACCCATCTATGGTCAAGCATTCAATATTCATGTTCCTTGCCATTTGCATCCCAAGGAGAAATGATTCATATTCTACCACGTTATTTGTTGCTTCAAATTCCAGCTTAAATGAAAGCGGGATCAGGCTACCCTAAGGGGACACCAACATTACCCCTGCTCCATTTCCTTATTTGGAATTGGCCCCATCAAAGTATAATTTCCATACTTTTCCTTTATCTTTGTGTTGATCATCTAATTGGATCGCTAGATGTATTTGGTTTCTTTTGAAATGACCTCATGTTCTTCTAGTAGTAGATAAGAAAGGTTGCTCTCTTTCCCATATACAGGGGATTTCTTTGAGCCCTTAGCTATGGTCATTGTTTTTACGAACCTTGACTCTATGTACAACCTTGTTTCTTCACCTCAAATATAACTTGACAGAACCCCCCACTTTGGAACCCCAGGACCTGGATAGAAGCATGCTGAATTGAGAAAGGATATCGGCTACCGCTATATCCATTACTATGCTATTTATAGGAATCTGAGCTAGATTCACTACCAGGTCTTTTATCATTCCCAAGAATTTTACTCTCTTAGAGTCGAAGGAGTAAAGGTCTTTGTAGGGTCCGGTGATTTGTAAATCAATTTGCTCCATCACAATCAAGGGCATGAGGTTATGTGAGGCTCCAGAGTCTAGCATATAGTTATGAAGTAGGAGGTCATGAATCACAAGGGTCACATAGAAGGGTGCAGTGGAAGGATATATTTCTTCAACATGAGGTCCAAAAACGACCATGGGTCTTTCCCCTTGAAGGTTTGAACAATCATGGGATGATGTTGAGGTGGATGGAAGCATGAACTAAGAGACTTGAGCTTTGTAAGTGGGTTGTTTTAGGAGTTCGATTAGAGGAATAGGTATTTTTACCTTTTAAAGTTCCCTTTGAAGATTGACGACAGACAGGTCTTTGTCCAAGCCCACAAGTTCTATTTGTTCTATTTCTTTTTCACAGGCAGATTTCACTAGAGCTAGTGGATTATCCTCTATTTTTTCTTTAGATCATTGTCTTCCCTAGTTAAAGAGGTTTTTACCTTGGATGTGTCGGGGTATATCTTCCCTTTCCCTTTCTCAGGGGACGTGGGAGTGCCTTGGGGAGAAATTCCCTCTTGTTGGTATGGTTCCCTTGACCTTTTTCTTGAGGATTTGAGATCATACCTCCGATGTACCTATGCTTGCATGAAATCTACTAATTGTTTGCCATAGTCACCTATTTCCTCCTCATTGACTGTTGCATCCATATCATGGTCCGTCTCTTGATGAATTATGTTTTCTTGTTCCACTTCTGAGAAGGAAGAGTACAAGTTACCCTGCATCTCATGGGTGTCTTGTGGTTGTTCATCTAGGTCATATTCTATGTATAATGGAGGAGGGATTTGATTGAGCTTTTATTTTCTTTCCCTTTCAAGTATCTGCAAAGGTGGGATTCTGTATTGTGGATTATAGCCTCAATTTTGGCTTTTGGTATTATGTTTGGGGAGACTTTTGTTCTTTAGCTCAAGCTTTACTAATTTATGTGATAATTTTTTAATCAGTTTATCCATTTCTTCCCACTTTAGTTATTGGAATTCTTTCCCCTGACTAGAGGATGATATTTCCTCTTTTCCATTTTTCTTTTCCACATGGTCAATCTTACCTCTTGACTTCCCTGTGGAAGTGAAATTTTCCTCTACCTCAAGAGCATCAATTTGGAGTTGGTCTAATGTGCGAGACTTCCTCTCTCTTAGCATAAAACCAAATTATGACTTAAATTCTCCCACGAATACCACTCGAGTAGTAGCCTGAGGAGGTTTTATTTCAACAGGTAGGTTTTTATACAACTTGTTGAACCTTTTTATAAATTCTAAGATATCTTCATTTGGTTTCTTCTTTATAGCATTAAATTCTATGAGGACATATTTGTGATCTCTCTTTTCACCCCAATTCTGTGTGAAGGAATTTTCAAGCTCTTCCCAGGTGGTAATGGAAGCATTTGGTAAGCCCTTAAACCATTTTCTAGCTTCACCATTGAGGGACTAAACAAAGAGCCTCAGAACAATGTCTAATTATTCCACATTTATATTCTCCGCAAAGGCACAGAAGGTTTCTATATGTCTCTGAGACGGGGTCTCATCCTCCCCATTGAACCTAGGTAAAATATTGAGGTAGTCCTAAGTCATGGAACTCGGGGGTTGAGGCAGGTTTAGAGGGACATACTTATTCAGTAAGAAGTTCGGGACTGTCATCTATATTAATGGGGGAGGAGCGATATTTACCAGAGATACTTGAGTTAGGATAACAAGAATAGGAGTAACTAAACTAGCAATAGTGGCATTTCTAGTGTGATGAATATGACTACTAGTGAGGACGACTTTACCTTTTCCAATTTGAGGAGGAGAAGGAAATGAAACAAATGGAGTAGTAACTGAGACTTCTTCTTCCTTGACTTCTGATGGAAGAATATGGTGTGCTAGATCATCTTCAGTAGGATATATTAGGACCTTAAGGGTAAAATCTGAACAATGAATGATGGCATGTTGAGAGATGGATGACGAGGCTTAAAAAAATGATGAAATAGTGGCATCAGTAGTGGTAGTTTTCTCCTTCCAAAATCTTCTGAAAATCAATTTATCTTGGCCAGATATAGATGGACTTCTTTGTTGTGAGGTATCTAAACAAGTGTGGGGCTTTCTAAAAGCCAAGATGATATTTGAGATTGAGATTTTGGAGTCACCAAGGTGATGAATATGTAATTGGGACATATTTCCTCACCTTCAAAAGAGTGCCTCAATGTTGTATCCCATGTGAAAATTCCTCTAATACAATCCCCGACAATGATGCCAAAAGATGTTGTCGATTCTAGAGACAACCTCTGATTGCTACGATACCAGTGCCTAGAACATCTAGATCTGATGTGTCTCATCTCCTTCCTTATCTCATGCATCCTTTCACATTAACACCCTCTAAGAGGAGGATATCTATCCATGGCATGATTGTATCTAGGAATTTCCAAAATCCAAGATTCCAAGTATTGCTAGAATTAAGGCAACCACCACATGGGAAAAATAAAACAATAAGAGGATTGGAGGGACAAATCCTTTTTGAGTATTTGACAATTCCAATCAATTCAACAATAACTTGAAAGTCCAAATATAAACAAATATCTAAAATTACAAACTATACATACTTTAAACATGGAAAAAGGTTCATTACCATCCATAGTTTACCTCTAATTAACAATTAACCATTAGCCAATAGAGTAGTAATAGTACTAATTTTATTAGGGCTAGAAGCCACCATTGTAGATAATTGTATTTTTAAACATTTTTAAAATTTTCACATTGCATTCACCCAATATCATCGTAAGAAATTATATAAAGATAACATTATTAATAACAATGCAGAGGAACAGTCCTAGGTCTGTCATGATATATCTGTCATAGGGCTCAACATATCTCATTCATATATCTGTCATAATATTTTATCATATCACAGATAAGAAGGCCCAAGGTGGCCATTGTCATACCCAAGAACGAAGACCCACTAGGGCACTATTACACCACAATACTGAGGCTCGTTAGGGTGTTTGTGGTGTTATCATAAATAAGAGGCCTAAGGAGGTCGTTGTCATACCCAAGAACTGAGGCCCATTAGAGTGTTGTTACACCACAATATTTAGGTACAATTTCACGGATCCATAAGATAGAATGATCATTATATCACTGCCAATTAATTACAGGTCCTGGTGTGCATTTATTTGAGGCACACAAACCCTTCCATTTAAACTTTGAAATCCATGTAATTTGGACTATTCTTGAACAACATAAATATTGGGTTGTGTTATATTATTTCCACAACTACCCCATGCACGGGGGGTCAGTGACATTCCTTGTACGTTGCATCAGGCGCTACCGGGGGAACACAGGGGGGTGGAAGCCCCCCTACACAGGGTCCGCGTTAGTGCCCCGGGAAAAAAAATTGGACCTTATTTTAGGTTAGTGGACCTACCTATGGTTTTTTGCATTGATTTTGCACATGGTTTTCGGCATGATGGTTTACTGTCGATGGTATTTTGTAGATACGGTCAAGGGAACTACGGATATGTTCTAATCCAGGGTTAATGGATTGGGGTTTATGGATGCTTCAACATGTATATATATGTACTGTAACATTGAAAGGAACATAATGAAAAATCAATCTGGTAGTCCCAATTTTGGGGTCTAGGGGAAAATGTCTATGTGTATTTGTTTTATGTTTTATTCTCTCACCATTCTTTATTTTCTGTTTTTAGAATTCATATGCAGGTAATTTTTGTACGGGGTTAAAACCTACAATAAATATATATGTGAAAAATAAAAAATATTTAATTGTATTAATGCTACTTATGAGTAAAGAAATACTCTCGAAGTAGAATCGTTCAGTTTGGCCTTGAAATGAAGGTTGGGCATGCATTTTTTTGAGGTTGGCCAAAATTGTGTTTCACTAAAATGCACGCCTAGGCTTCATTTCTTGGCCAATTTGATTGATTCAAATTGTAGACTATTTATTTTATTGTTTTACACACTTTTACATTATTATATCTTTATTAACCAATAGATTAGTAACAATGCTAATTTTCATAGGGATGGAAGTCTCTGTTGTAGATAATTTCATTTTAAAACATTTTCACATTGCATTCACTCCATATCTTGATAATAAATTATGTAGAAAGAACATTAGCAATAAAAATGTTGTGTAATAGTCATAGATATATCATGATATCTCTGTCATAGGGAAAAACTTATCATATTAATATCTTTGTCATAACCTTTTCTCATATCACAGATAAGAAGGCCCAAAGAGGCCATTGTCATACGCACGAACTAAGGCCCATTCGGGTGTTATTACAACACAAGGCCAAGGCCCATTAGGCTGTTGTTACACCACAAGGCTGATGTACATTTTTTCAGAACCATAGGATGGAATGATTATTATATCATTTCCAATTAAATACAGGTCTTAGTGTGCATTTATTTGAGGCTCACAAACCCTTCCTTTTACCCTATGAAATCCATGCAATTTTGAGTATTATTGAACAACATAAATATATATGTGAAAAATTAAAAAGATGAAATTGTATTAATGTTACTTGTGAGTAAAGAAATACCCTCCAAGTTGAATCATTCAATTTTTCCTTGAAATAAAGGTTGGCCGTGCATTTTTGTGAGCAGGCCCTTGCTTCACTAAAATGCACGCCCACGCTTCATTTCTTGGACAATTTGTTTTATTCAAATTATAGATTATTTATTTTATTATTTTAAACACTTTTATATTGTTATATATTTACTAACAAATACAGTAGTAACAATGTTAATTTTATGAGGGCTAGAAGTCCCTGTTATTGATAATTGCATTTTAAAATAATTTCAACATTTTCACACTACATTCACCCCATATCATCATAAGAAATTATGTACAAAGAAAATTAGAAATAAAAATGCAGTAGAATAGTCATAAGTTTGTCATGATATCTCTGTCATAGGGCTCAACATATCTCTATCATAATATATTCTTATATCACAAATAACAAGGTCTCATGAGGCCACAATCATACCCAAGAACTGAGGCCTATTAGGGCGTCATTACACCACAAGACTGAGGCCCATTAGGGCATTGTTACAACACAATACTAAGGTACAATTTCACAAAACCATAGGATGGAATGATCATTATATCACTGCCAATTAATTACAGAACCTGGTGTGCATTTTTTTGTGGCACACAAACCCTGCCTTTTACCCTATGAAATCCATGCAATTTGCAGTATTCTTTAACAACATGAATATATATGTGAAAAATAAAAATATTTATTTGTATTAATTCTACTTATGAGTAAATAAATACTCTCCAAGCTGAATCATTCAATTTGGCCTTGAAATGAAGGCTGAGAGTGCATTTTTGTGAAGCGGGCCAAAATTTCCTTTCTTCACTAAAATGCACACCCAACCTTCATTTCCTGACCGATCTGATTGATTCAAATTGCAATTATTTAGTTTATTATTTTAAACATTTTTATGGATATATCTTTACCACCCAATAGAGTAGTAATAGTGTTAATTTTCATAGGGCTAGAAGTCTTTGTTGTAGATAATTGTATTTTAAACATTTTCACATTGCATTCACCCCATATCATCATAAGTAATTATGTACAAAGAACATTAATAAAAATGTAGCAGAACAATCATAGGTCTGTATTGAGATATTTTTCATAGGGCTCATCATATCTCCTTCATATCTCCATCATAATATTTTCTCATAGCACCGATAACAAGGCCCAAAGAGGCCACTGTTATTCCCAAGAACTAAGGACCGTTAGGGCATTGTTACAACATAATACCGAGGCCCATTAGGGAAATATATTTTTTTTGTTGGCAAAGTTTCACATTATATTAACATAGAAATATACATAGAGTACATGGAAAAAATCTTGGGGGGTCTTCTCCCATCACCCATCGAGGTTCTCTGCCCTTGGAGAGAGAAACTAGAGAACCTTTCCAGATTTTTCAAATCAAGTCTAGTGCAACAAATCATCAGAACAATGTTTAAGATAAACATTACAAAATTCAGAACCCTTATTTTTTGGTGGGACCGAGCCACCGAGAGACATACCTTGAGGAAAAGATAAAACATAAAAAAATGTTGTGTTGTTATACCACAACAAAAAAATGCAACTCGTCCATGAGCCACTCAATCCTTCTTCTATCCCCATCGATCTAGAACCTTTGTCCTTACTGAGGTTGTCTTATTACTCCTAATACAACAGACACATGGGTAAATAAGGAACTGAGTTTCCTTAGATCTCTTCGAACATACTAGGAGGAGTTAGCCGCATCCCCCCTCCCCACAACGGTGATCTCCAAAAAAGAAACATGACCACCACTATTGCTCTAGGTTCAGGTCCCATGCCTATCCCTGACCATTTCTCCTTTAGCCCTACTGTACCTACTCCTTCCTTTGGTGGGTAGTGGTAAATATTTGGTCTTGCTTCCTTCTTCAAGATACTCTAAGGGTTACTAGTGTGGGGTGGCTCATAATTTTTCAACCATCCATCCCATCTCCTCAAAGTGATTCTAGCTCCTTCTACCCACCATAATAGGGATTTTCCTAATTTCAAGTAACAGTTAAGGGTAAGGTTTCCCTGTCCTACCATTAAGCTACATTGGAAGAATCTTGTCCTATTGTTATAACTCCCAAAGTGGAAACTATCCAGCCACATTTCTTCCATATGAACTCACAAGGACTTCCTTTAAGGGGTGTTGGGATACATTTGCTTTTCGTACTATAACATCATGCAAGAACCATCTATGTGAGCGAAGGGTGCCCTTCCCTGGTTCTAGCCACCCCTCACAACTCAACCACCTCCCATGGATGAAATCCACTTTTCTGTATCGACCACTTCAACTCTTTTGACATAGTCTCTTCTTCCATAACCTCGTCAACTTATCATGGCCACTCCCTAGGGCCCCTTCTCTCATCATTTCCTCCATCTCTTTCAATTGTCCTTTAGCTCCCTCATACTCCTTCGATTTGGAACCACTGTTGCTCTCCTTCTCCTCATTCCAACTTAAACTATCCTCATCTTCTCTAATCCTCTAATACTTGAAGACATCCTTTCACCAATTATTTCATTCCTAAATCGTCCCTTGGGTTGTATTTTATAACGTTTCACACTTCCCTCTCGTTAATCATGGTTTCTTGTGAAATTGACTCAGCCATTATGGTTTTATGATCTAAATTACTCTGAGTCTACACAAACCTAGTTTAAAATCTTCCTTCTAATAAACTCAATATGATTGTTCACATGTGCTACCTCCCTTGCCCCAACCAGTCTTATCTTAGTTTATCTTTTTACCTTGGTATTAGCCTCATTAGTGTTCACCACCTCAAAATTCCAAGGTTTAATTTAACAACTGGAATGCTATCTTTTGCAACAAAAAATTGAATCAAAAATGCTCCTCATTGCTTTCTTTTGCTTCAATGACAATTACAATGTAGGGAATGAATATTTTTGTGTAGCTCCAATCATGTACTCGTAACCTTCACTTGAGTTTATGAGCTTTCACATGTTAAAGTATGACATCATTGGTGCACCTGGTCCAAAATATTGTGACTCTCGCCCTTAATTTTATTGAATATTTTTCATTCAAATACCTAATTATCTTCTTGGCCTTGAGTTCTTCTTTTGTACTTATTTCTTGCATAAATAAATTTTCATTTCTCATCCTCTTATCATAATATTTTTTTTTGCAATTATATGAATATATTTTCATATAGAACTAACTTCTTGAATAATGTCATCCAAAACAATTTGTCGACTCTTAATTAAAGAAATATTATCTTTCAACTTGGTTTTCAACTCTTTGATTTCATCTTGACCTTCCTTATACTTACTGATAAGCTGATTGTTATTTTCAATTGCTATATTAAGTTGCCTCTCCTTACATTGAATTGCTCCCTCACAATGACCAAAATTGTCTTGTGTTTTCTTTAGTTCAACTTCTAAAATTTTGAGCTCTGTCATGAGCTTTATCAATTTCTTTGAGGGGGCATCTAATTCAACTAGAACCACAATGGTGCAAACATCAATTTTAATTGAATGTTGTAGGAAGAGACTTGTTCCTTCAAAATAACAATCTCTTTATTTCTTTCAACTAACTCTCCTATTAATAGATCTTTTTCTTTTTCAACTTGAGCCAACTCAGTTATTTGTGCTTGCTTAATCCTAGGCAGTTTTAACTTCTTCCTTAATGATAACACCTCAGATTTTGTGTTCTTCAACACGGTCTTGATGCTTTGTAAATAGAAAAGGAAAACATAGTGAACATATTGTTCATCTCAAGAAAATATAGTGACTTCAAAAAATTTCTTATTTTTATCCCATAATAGTAGTATAATAGATTTTGAAATGGGTTATAAGTGTTTATATTCATCCTAAAAGAGAAATTCTAATTTTGGGACTCCATGTAATTCATTTTGAATGCAAATATCCTTTGATCTAAATCCAACCTGTTATCCTTTGATCTAAAATGTATTTATAGGAGAGGAGAAGAGGTTGGAGATCCATTATCCATGGGATGAGATCCGTAAAAAGGGGAATAGGTTCCATAATAAGTGGGATTGGATCCATCAATATTGGGATTAGGTCCAGATAGGTAGGATCTCGATTCCATGTTATTGGTATAAGATTCCTCAATAAGGCTTTTAGAATTTACTTTTTATTTTTACCCATGTAGAAAGAGTGCAATGCCTTTTAATGTAGACAAGTGCAACAAGGTTAACAGTTTATGATGAAGAAACATGCAGTGTCACACATTTTTAATGGGAAAAGTGTGACACTAATTGAAATAAGGGTTTGTTCACAATGTAATCGAGGATTGTTGTAATTCTCAGAATAGTTTTTCTTCTGGCTATGTAGTGGATTTCTTACAAGGGTTCATCAAATAGAAAGAGATTTGTACCTTTTTTTCATTTTCCTAAGTGTGACAAAATTACATGTAACATTTACTCATGATCTAAGCAAAATACTTTCATTAGGAAATTCAAGATGAGCGTTGGATAAAAGCATTGAATGAGGAACTAGATCATATTGAGAAAAACCTGACCTGGAAATTGGTTCTAGGACTAGTAAATAGAAATGTCATTGGCAAAAAATAGGTCTCCAAAAAAAAATCAATTGAGAATGGACAGGTGGTAAGAAATAAGGTTATATTAGTATGCAAAGTCTATGCTTAGATTGAAGCCATTGATTTTGAGGATATTTTTTCTCTTGTTGCAAGATTACATGAGTTTCATTTATTTTTTAGCTTTTGTATGTTACATTTTTTTTGAAGTACATCAAATTGATGTAAAATCATCCCTTTTGAAAGGTGAGCTTGAAGAAATTTACATAGAACAACTTGAAATATTTCATCTATTAGAAAATACTAAGGAAGTATGTTGGTTTAAGAAGACATCGTATGGACTTAAACAAACACCCAAACAATGGTATTATAGATTAGACAAGTATAGAAAACAAGAAGGATTCAAAAGAGGAACAACTGATAGTAACATATATATTTAAGTTAATAATGAAAAAATTATTTATTGTTGTTTATGATGATGACATCATTTTTGGTAGTGATGTAGATTCAGTTAGTCAAAAAATTGCAATAGATATGCAAATTGAGTTTGAGATGTATGTGCTTGGGGAACTCTCATTTTTTCTTGGATTTCATATTATTCAATTAAATAAAAGGTATATTCATTTCCGAAAGTGAGTATCTCAAATAATTCTGAAGAAGTTTTGGACGAAATAATTATCTCTTGTAAATACTCCTATGGTCATTGGATGCAAGCTTAGGAAATATGATGATTCATGAGAGGTAGATACAAATTTGGTAGTATTTTACACTTGCTTCCTCATGACTAGACATTATGCAATCTATTGGTGTAGTTTCAATGCATTAATCAGCCCTCAAACAAAGTCATTTGTTAGCTCGCAAGAGGATTCTCACATATTTAAGAGATACAATAGACTATGGTTTATGGTATCCAAAGGGTAAATATTTTTGATTAACTACATACACAGATATTGATTGGGCTAGAAACGTAAATGATATGAAAAACACAAGAGATGGTGCTATATTTATTAGGAATCAATTAGTAGCATTGTTGAGCGAAAAGAAATCATCTATGTTCCTTTCTTCTGTTGAAATTGAATATATATAGAAGCTACAACTAGTTGCACTTGGAATTTGTGAATGAAAAAAGCTCTGCAAAATGTGAAAGTTACTTATGCGAAACCCATTACAATCATATTTTCTAAAACAAGTGAAATTAGAATATCTAGTCCTATAAACCAACAATGTCCCCATAAAGTACCACTTTCTTAGAGAAAAAGTGGTTGATCAAATCATGAATTTAGAATATATCTCAAACAAGGAACAAGTTGTTTCTATATGCACCAAACCTCTTGCCCAATAAAATTTTGAGTACTGAAGGAAGAAGCTGAGAGTGATATCACACACTTTTCTTTATTAGATTACTTCACAAGTCGTAAGAGGGTGGCCATCTACATATGTGAAAATATGGCTATAAAGATTCAAGAAGAACCAAATTAAGGGAATTCTATCAGCAATAAATTAATATCAACAACATGTTATATACATTTAAGGGGAGAATGGTCATAGGGGCAGTACCTAAGCCCTCTTCCATTAATTTCATAGGGGGAGAGTAATAAAACATTGTATAGGATACGAAATGTGTACATACATATTGAATATGTAGAGTGAGCAAGGAAGAAAGTGATCAATCATTGGCTCTTTAAAGCAATGTTTGGAGTGTTTCCAAGTGGTGGTGTTTCCATCTATGACCAACAATGTTTTGTGGACTTTCCATCAATGAAAAAGTGGGAGATTATTGAGCATGTTGGAACTTTTTGCCATTGATGTCACAAGTGGTGGTGTTGCAATCTATGACCAACAATGTTTGGTGGACTTTTCATCAATGCAAAAGTGGGAGATTATTGAGCATGTTGGGATTTTGGCAAGTGTGTTATCATTGATGTGTTTATGTGTGTTGTTTCCTAGATTGAGGTCAAGGATGAAGGTAATATATTTTAAGGAATTTGTTTTCTTCAGTTCCTTAGCTCCAATAATAAAAATAAGTGTTTATTTTGATATTCCTCTCCAAAACCTTTTTGATGGTATATGGCACTCGTTCTAACTCCCCATGAATAAAAATAAAACTAATGTTGAAGTTTGGCAGTTGAAGTAAGGTTCCAACAAATCATGATTCCAGTGTGGGTCCCCCATTGGACAGATGCCAAATTTGGAAAGGTGGAAGTGTGGAGGTAGCTAGCAATGGCCTATAAAGCTTTTGGTCATAGCCCTTGGTCATAGACTTCTTATCCCAAGTACCCAAGTTATTATTAGATCACCATACCTAACGATGTGCAAATAGAAGCAATGGGTAACGAGCGATAGGTTGGAATAACATGGAAAGGAGATGATGTGGCTCAATGAGATCATGACAAATGGTGGTGGCATGTACAAAATGACATGTGGAACTCTATGGATGTCACACATGGCAGGTGGATTTGGCCCTTTTAGGTGACCAATTGACACTTTTTGGGTCACACATGGCAACTTCATGGCATGATATGTCATAAAAGGATGATGTGGCAATGACATGGTAGAGATGACATAACAAAATTTTACACTTGGCAAGTTCTAATTGGACCTTGAAGTTTAAATGTGGTAGTCTTGGTACTTGCACCAAGGACTAGTTTTGTAAATGTTTTAGTGCATTTAACCCTTTAATAAAATGATCGAGAACTAACAAATTGATCTATAAACAACATAATGCCAACTAATTGACATGTTATCAAAGCCATGGTGAATGAGGTTATGAGAGTTTCAATATGATTATAGTTGCTTTGAATGTAAATCCATATAAACACCATGAGAGGTATAGCTAATGGAGTGATTCATGAAAGAAAAGTTAGATCGTCATTGCCAATAAAGATTGCCAATCTACATCCATTAATGTGTGAGAGATATAGGGCATTGATGAGATTGTATGAATCTATTCAATTATTCTTATTATGTTGGAAATTTTTTTATGTCACTCAGGTGTGTGATTTTTCATCAAGTCGTTGTGATGGATGTATAATAAGAAGTATTGTTTTCATATGTTTCTTCTATATCTTAAATCTAGGTCGTTTAGACTAGTCTTTATTTAGACTAAGAGGAGGGTAAGTCAATATTAGAACCAATTTTAACTATTATAAATAATAACCAATATTTCAATTATTTAGAAATCAATCATATAAGCAACACATAGAAGCTCATAAAGACACCAGTTGTAGGTGGAAACCAATAAAGGGAGAAAACCACAAAAAAATATTGGAATATCATTATTACATCAAATTTACTAGCTCCAACTAGAAGGAGATACCCATCCCCTAAATTTACAAGCACCTATTTGAAGGAAGCACCAAATTGTGTATTTTACAGTCTCCAACCTGAAGGAAGCACCAACTCCCTAATTTTTTACAAGATCCAACCTAAATAAAACACAAACTCATTCATGTTTTACAGGCTCCAACCTAGTTTACCTAGAAGATCTTTCTTTCATAAAATTTTCAAAATTAGATCCACAAGTGTTCCTTATACAAATTTGTTTTGTATAGTTACCCTATTCTGTGATTTAATACCTATTCCATGTCTTCTACTAGGCTACACAAACATTCTTTGGAAATCTTCTACAATTACACATCTTTAACATACTTCATTTCACCCCTTTAATTTTCTCCTTTGCGTCACAAAATATGGTAGACAGTCCTTTTCACAAACTTCATAGATGATTGAAGATTACTTCCCCCCCAAAAATTTCCAATCTCTTTTTCCATTTTATATTTGATCATATCGATCAATTAATATGGAAATACCAAGTCGATACTGAGATGGAAAATGATAGAGATTTCTCATTGAAATCCTAGGCTTTGCGCTCTGCGCACATTCTCTGCCCTGTTCCTAACACATCAACCTGATCTCACGCCTCCTCTGGACTACCAACGCTCGAACCTCAGGGCTCCTGGTGAGCTCTCAGCAATGAATGCGCCCGCGGGAGGGGCGGGACCTTCCCCCCCTCCTCCAAATGACTCAGCCTCTGACATTTCCAGACCTGTAGCCTCTTTGTTCCCTCCAGGAAAATTTTTAGGCATGGATCAGGGCTCAGTACCGACTGACAACGAATCTGAACACTCAACAACATGTGAAGAGGCTACAAAAGATAAAGGTGTAAATCCAGAGTCTCCAGCTTCACAGCCAAAGGTGACCTCGGCTACTTGCATTCCAAAAACTGCAGAAAGAATCAAAGTCGATCTTCCTAGCCATCGAATCAACGGCAAAATCCAATACATGAAGGAGCATGCACTCATGGGAAAATTTCTTGGCTTATGGCCAACCGAAAAAGCCCTGTAGGGCTGGATCGCTTCAAAGTGGAAGCCCAAAGGACAAGTTACTTTGCAACTTGTCCCAAAGGCTTCTTCACTGCAATTTTCCACTGTCTGGAGGACAAATCTCACATATTTGAGGGCGGTCTGTACTTCTTCAATTCCTCGGGTCTTTACCTTCGAGATTGGAAAGCTAGGTTCAACCCAGATACAGAAGATCTCAGTCATTCTCCAGTGTGGATACAAATGTACTCCCTGCCCTCGGAATACTGGAAAGAGGAAACGTTAAAGGACATAGGCAATAGCTTAGGGATTTTCATCAAAGCTACAGAGGAAACCAAAAATCGAAGATATACCTCCTATGCAAGGATCTGTGTCCAGATGCATCTAACCAAAGCTCTTGCAGATTCGGTAAGTCTTTATCATGATGATTTTGAATGGATTCAACCATTAGACTATGAGCATATTCCTTTTCACTGCCGCAAATGCCATGAATATGGCCATCTTTTCCGGGATTGTCCTATGAATACTCAGCCCAAGAATCCCACTAATGAGCCCAACAAAGATTCTGAAGGTTTTACTAAAGTTCCTAACCGTCGTCGGCATGCAAAGAAAAATCCTATAGTTCCTACTAGCCCCAAAAAGCCTGAAACTCAGAACAGATTCCTTATCCTTACTTCTCAAGACTCTTTAGAAAAGCAAAGTGATGATCCTCAGGTGACCCCATCTCACCCATCTCCCTCACAGAATCTCAAATCTTCTCTGCCTCCCTCATCCTCTGATCCTTCTAGCCTTCTAATCTCCTCTGTCTCAGAGAAACTTGTTACAGAAATCGGCATGCAGCCTTCTGCAATGGAGCTTGATGCTGCTCTCGCTCTAAGTTTATAGGACAATATAATAGGGGAGGATCAGAATACCCCTACAATAATGGACGAGGACCCAGAGAATGTTAGCTTGGAAGGACTTGATATCCTCAAATTGGAAACAACATGCAAGCAGAAAGAGTACAATTCAATAACTCCATGGGAAATCGACAGGCTGGAAGAAATTCTAACCAAAGCTCAGCATAATAAATGTCTAGGTATACAAGCTGGAAGTCCCTAGGATGGAAAGAAAATCCTAAAAGAAACAAAGAAAAGAGGGCGCAAAACAGATCTGCAAAGGACTATCATCATAGGAGAAATACTAATGGAATCTGGGAGATTCCCAAAGTTGACAAAGTTCTACAAACCCCAAACTCACTGTTCCTCATGAAGCTCATCTCTTGGAATGTGAGAGGGATCAATAGCCCCTCAAAGCACAAAATGTTAAAAAATTTGATTCAACAAGAAAATCCTTCCTTAGTTTTTCTTCAAGAAACAAAAAGTAATAATGCGGCTATAGAAAGAATCCTTAATAAAGTATGGACAGGTAGTCGCTTAGTTTTAGTGGATGCCTCAGGAGCCTCCAGCGGGCTAGCAATCATGTGGAACCCGCAGATCCTCATGCTTCATGATTTTCATGCCACCCATTTCCTCATTCAAGCACCATTCCATCTCATTGGGACAAACATTCATGGTCTTCTCACTAATGTTTACTTTCCGCAAGTCTTACAACAAAAATTGGTGCTTCTGGATACACTCACAGTTCTTAACTGTAATAGACAGTTCCCCCTCTGGATTAGTGGCGGAGACTACAATATTATAACGACTCTGGAGGAGAAAAAGGGAGGTAGATCGAAGTTAGAAGGTGACAGGATTGGTTTCAAAGAATTCATTGAAAGCAATCAACTCATGGACATTCAGACTTCAAATGGTACGTAATCCTGGATCAATAAACAAAGGGGAATTCAGAATATTGCTTCTAGGCTAGATCATTTCCTCATCTAGGACAACGCCATTCATTTGGGAGGGGATTTTCATGCTTCCATATTTCCCCAGGGTGGATCTGATCATTGGCCCATTATGTTACAATGGTCACGGCCAGGTAAACAATGTAATCGACCTTTTCGCGTTGAAGCCTTTTGGTTCTCAAATCCCAACTTCAAAGCAATGGTCAGTGCGGCGTGGAAATCCTATATCCCCCCTGAAGGAGCCAAGATGTTCCAATTTCAACAGAAACTAAAAAATCTCAAGCAAGTTCTCAAAGTCTGGAATAGAACTCAATTTGGCAATATTCTGGAGAATCAGAAACAATTGGAGCAGCAAATGTGTTCACTTCAGCAGACCATCATCCTGGAGGGAAGGATAGAAGCACTTGCGCATCAGGAGCAGTTCCTTTGGTCGGAAATTGAAGCTCGCAGGCAGTAATAAGAAATCCTGTGGCGCCTAAAGTCCAGAATCAGGTGGCTCACGGAAGGGGAAAGAACACTAAATTCTTCCATCGAACCACCATTCAACGGCGAATGCACAACAATATAGCCTTCATTAATAACTGTCAAGGGGAGAGATTAGAAGTGCATGAAGATATAGAAAAGGAATTCAAAGAGTACTTTCAGGAAACTCTCTAGGAACAACTAGGCAGCAGAGCAATGGCCATTCGAACTATTACGCAGCATATACCCAAAATTATAACGGAGGACCACAATAAAAAGCTGCTCCAACTAGTCTCAATGCAGGAAGTAGAAGATGCGATGACCCAACTAAGGATGGCAAGGCACCAAGTCCTGATGGCTTCACCACCAACTTCTTTCATGAGTTCTAGGAGCTCATCAACACAGAGGTTTGGGAACTAGTGGAAGAATCAAGATCCATGCACTGGATTCTCCCCTCCCTAAATGCTACTTTCATAGCATTAGTCCCCAAAGGGGATGAATCAAATACGCCAGACAAATACAGGCCGATTGCACTATGCAATGTCATCTACAAACTCATATCCAAAGTATTGGTGAACCAGCTCAAACCTCTTCTCCCTCTTCTCATCTTGCCGGAGCAGACTGGATGTGTAAAAGGGCGTTAGATAATGGATGGCATTATTCTTTCAAACGAAGTGATCCACTCCCTAAAACTTCTCAAAAAGCTGTAGGAATTTACAGGGTAAGTTCCTCAGACAAAACACCAAAAGGACACCTCTCACAAACAGATCACAGATCAATACACCAGTATTTGACGTGGTTAAAACCCTCAGAGAGGGAAACAGTCCACGGCCTACGCCAACGTGGCTACTACAGGCAATTTATTAATAAAAGAATGAAAATTTACATAAGCTTCTCTCATGCACGGTTAACCTACAAATGACCCTCCATGCGCTTTAAATAGAATTCATGGACCAATCGAGTGTCAAGCCACAGATCAAGTGTCGGTAATCCTGAGGAGAGAATGAATCGTCGGATTGTAAGTTACAAAATGTACAACGGTAAAGAAACACAATTTACCTAACTCTATACCTAACTCTATACTAGACCAAGTTGAACTTAACTATTCCTATGTGTCGGAATATCCTAACACCTTAAAACGCACTTACACTAAAAAACCGCAAAAAAATGCTGCTATGCGATGACGCATATCGCAAAATCGCACCTCACAAGAAATACATTAACACGAAATGGGCACATACTACGATTATGCGATATTGCGACCGTGCAATATTGTGATATCGCGATATTGCGATAGACCGGTAAAGCGATCTTACGAAAGAATAAAAGAGTGATATTGCGATAATGCGATACAACGATATGCGATATTGCAAAGCAAATAGCAAAATCCCTCCATTGCAAAATCTTTTGGCTCACTATTAGATAACTTGTTTTTCATAAAACGAGAACTGGTTATGCGCTTTGATGCTAATTAATGAGTTAGTTGCCAGTTGTTAATGAAATATGGTTTTGTGTTTATCGAAGAGCCAGTTCATGTAAGATGGTATACTTTTGCATGCCTTCGACATTTAAAGCTTTCCCATCACTATTCCTTATCATTACTCTCACCTCACTTGTAAACTATAGGAACGAAGAACAAAGAACTATACAAAGCAGTATACAGGAAATTATGAGGAAGAAAGGCAAACTTCCAATGTCTAAAGATAAAGAGATGGTGCCCTTATACACAGACACTACATGCAATAGAGACGCGGGTATTACACTTGAGAAAGCATGTATAATCTACTTGAGGAAGAGAATCCCAAGGTAATGGAGTTTACGGCTACTGCAAGTTGACAAGGTCTTTCTGAGGCATCAGTTGCAGATTTAGCTCGTTCATTCCTGCACCGGCTAACGGCGAGGCCCAAAATCCTCCCCTTCACAGACATGGTTAAATGGGTACTGGACAGCGCGGGCATAAACAGACAGTTTAGGACTCATGGTCAAGAACTTAAGGAATCATTATTTTCACAAAATGTGAGCTTTATAGCCACTAAAAGAAAGCAATCAAGAGGCGAAAATCGCAACAAGGAAGCCCGAATCAAGAAACAGAGGCAGTTTCCGATCGTTGGTGTTATCTCAAAATCAGACCCTGATAGGCTACTATGATCAGGTAGACTTCAAGTAACTATTTCAAACCAACTTTAGGCTGAGGCTTAGCCTCCCCAACCTAAGAGGGCTCTCTCAAAGGATTAATGATTTTTTATTATAAGTAAGATGGCTAACTCTTGTGAAACAAATGTAAAATGAGAGTGGTTGAAACACAATTAGAAAGTATCCATTGGGCTTATGGAGTTAGATATGCTTCATTATTGACAGTAGATTTAGCTTTTCATAGAAGTCAGGGCATTCAGAATCCAACATAGGTGGAACATATCAAACACATAGGGGACCAACACAGCTTACAAATGCATGCAGAAAATTAGAGAACTATAAGTGAATTCTAAGTGATCACACATTCATAACACTGTAGATAATAGGAAGAAGAAAACACAATACATTCAGAACATCGAATTCTTTATGATTCCTGAGAAGCAAGGCCAATACTGTATTACTAGAAAACAGAGTCTGTACATAAAGCCAAATATGAGAGATTTTCTCAATAATTTTCCAACCCTTTGTACAACAGCTCTTCTGCTATATATAGATCTCTGAGATTCCTCCTCCAGCATGAGGGGAACTCGAATTCTGCTTGCTATGACACATATTCAAACTTTAACTAATTATTAAATACCACAGACTGCTAACTATACGTTTTAGAAACCTAAGACAATTAGGAGTCTAACTCCACATCATGCTGGTAATAGCATTAATTACAATCAAATCTCATTCTCTGACAAGTGGTCTCCTTCAATTTAGCTGTGGTGGATGTTTGAAGCTCCTTATTGTTCCTTAATGTCTTATCCCTTTACTGCTATTAAGAAGTAGGAAACTGCCCCTGTTTTTCTGCCTTTGGTTTCCTCCAAGATATTCAGAACCAATTAACCATGTTGATCTTCTTTAATTACCCAACAATCTATTGGAGTGCGACATTCTTTATGTGCTGTAAGCCTTTCCCATATTCATGTGTGATGACAAAACCTCTTCAAAGCCTATTGAAAAGTCATTCACAACACTAGCGGTGATCATTTGTATAAAAAAAAAATTAAAGTTCATATAACTTCCTTCTGCTTGTTTTGAACTGGCTGATTGCTTGCACATTGTGAATGATCCCTTTCTGAAACTCCCTTTCCAAAAACTTTTCCCTCGGCCATACAAAATTGGTTGACAAAGTTAATTATGCAGCTCATTAGGCATCATCTACAACAGTTTTGTAGCGTGCTACGAAACTGCTATGTAATCACAAAAACACAGCTTTGAACCCAAATTTTACTGTCTTGCGCTTCTTCATACTAAGATATCCTTTGCAGCTACTCTGAATCTATTCAAAAATGAATACGATAAACCATCAAAATTTTGGGACTCATTCTTACCTGCTAAGGAAACCTTTCTTGCTGGCTTAGCTGGATCCTCAAATCTTCAATTTGTCTTTTCATAACTCTGATCCCAACTCTTAGTTTCATATTAACTTTTCTGATGAATACTGCTTCTTTTAATGTAGGAACTGTCCAGGTATAGTATTGTGTATTACAGTCAACCACCTCGGGTATTTGAAATGTTTTGTCTTCCCACAGAGCTTGCATTTTGTCAAAATGAGCTTCCTTGATTGCATGCTTCCTGGAGGCTTTCTTCAATCTAGAAATTTCAAGATTTGCTAACCTCAACTTATTTTTCAATTCTTCAACACTATATTCCTCTTGCGGGATAATTGCCTTTCCTCTATCTTCTTTATGCATCTGTGATGATGTTTCTAATGAAGTCACAGGTCTGTCATGAGTTTTTACGATCTCCTTTGTTTCACTTGCTTCTGCCAGCATCACCTGTATCTATTTGAAATTCCTTGTCATGGGTCTTCTTGGCTTAAAGATAAATTGAGCAGCCTGGTCATCAAACTTGAGCTTTTTTGAGGCTTTGATTATTTTAGTCTTGTCTTTACCTGATTCAATCAAATCTTCTTAAACGAGGGGAGATTCTTCAATATCAATGGATTGCAGCAAGTCATTCAAGTCTCCATTTGAAACAGGGCTTTCCTCAGCAACCACCTTCTTGCCCTTTTCCTTAGCTAATTGACTCCTGGTCATTCTTCTCTGGACTACTTCTCCTGTAGATGATTCACGTCTACCTTCTTTGATCTGGTTTTTCTCTTTCATGGACTGCTGGGGTGTGTCTTGGATAACCATTGATCTGGTGGGCTGCCTTACTTGTTTCCTAGCTTTCAATTTTGTGAATCTCTTGGATCTTGTTTCTGTACGATGACCAGTTGTTGGTGGAGAATTTTTTACCGCTTGAGGACTGAGGCTGGTTTCATTTTTGAAGCTAGACATAAACATGAATTTGGGCCAGTCCCTACCTACTCTCTGGAGTTCATGCAGAACGATCAACTTAACTAAGCCGTGGTGAAACAATGAAGTCTCACAGGCTTCTTTCCTTAGCTACACCTTGTCACACATTTTGCTTAGGCTACGAAATAAGTAGAAAGGTAAATCAAGAGATATCTTGCCTGTGAAATGCAACAGAAGCTTGAAATGGTATGAATACACCTTATTATATCTCCCTTCACAGGTAAGGTACCTCTGTATGCATGTAAGCAAATTGGCGTATGAGTCCTTGACATAATTTCTAGGCACAGACTTGTTTAAATCTAAGTCAATGAACTCCGTCTTCAGAAATTCTTTGCAGGGGGTCATATCAAATTTGACATTTTTAAACCAACTTTCTTGTCCCCTTGGAATCTCAGTAACTGGAGATATTACCTCTGGTGAGATTTGAAATTCAAGCATCCCAACCTTTGAATTCAGTCCTGTGAAATTCAAGGAAAATTCTTTGGTGATTTGTGCATGACCTCCCTGGAGTTTCTTGCGAAAATTCCAACATCCAACCTGCTTGAATGCATGCTCAACTTCTTTGTTCTTCAAGATAATTTCTAAACCTTTAGTTTCGTTCCTCAAACATCTACCTGACCTGTGCTCTTTTCTTTCTGTAGATCCTTCCATGAGACTTCAGCGTAATGAACACTTGATAGACTAGCACTGTCTCAACCTTTGATCGCTACCTCGCTTGATTACTGCCTCACTTGACATTCAAGGAATTAAAATTTAACATTTGCTAATTTGTTCCTCATGCAATGAGTACAATCATAATTATGACTGTGAATACCTGGCTCTTCTTGAAACTTGCAATCCGAGCGTACCAAGGTACCTAACGACTCTAATGATGAAGATAAGCGGTTGGACATGATAGGCGAAGTGTATAAGCTGACAGTGGATGACGCAACCATAACTGAATTTGACAGATATGACAGCTAAGAAAGATTTGCTACGGATTGCACGAATCTATGATTTCGTAGCGCAGCCAGTGTAAAATCTAGGTTATGCACTACGAAAACACCTAAAACTATGATGCGCTATGAAAACACCTAAAGCATTTCGTAACACATAAGAACCTTTATAACCAGCTCGATATAGAGAGTCTATGTAAGTTATGGGACCAATGGTGAATGAGAACAGACTATTGACTTTTATTTAACCATCCTACCAAGACTCCTAAGACACTAAGGCTTAGATACTAAAGTAATCATGGAAAGACTAAACTCAGACTAACACCTAACCCTCACAATCAAACTGATGTGAAGAATTTAGAAATTTCTTCTTAAATGATAACAGTGGCTCCACTTGGGATAGTGTGCTCCTGCAGTACACTAAGAACTCGTAGGTCCAGTGCTTTATACATTATTTTAAACGTGGATTTGCTAGACAAGCATCCCCTTTAAGCTTCTTGGGCCTTCACCTTACGCTTAAGCCTTGTGTTTCAGTTTGTCATTATTTACAACAAGAAGAAAAACTGATAAAACGGATATGTACAATGTTATGAGAAACTGATAGTCTTTCAACAATGATAATGCTTTAGGAACCTTCCATTAACAAGTCCTCCAGCATATGGTTTTCCATCAATTTCTTGCAAAATGTAAGTGTTGTTTCCATGAAAAGCAACGATTGATATGGGCCTTTCCAAAAAATTTCAAATTTACCGTGCTTACCTTTCTCTTCGATTCTGGCCTCCCATTTGACCACTCTGTCATGAATCTGAAAAGTAACTTCCTTGATATTCTTATCAAATGTATTCTTGATTATGTTCTGGCTCTGTTGATGACTGTCATATACCTCATTCCTTTTCTCCTACAGGGATATCAATTGATTTATTCTCCTTTGTACAACGTTTGGTTCCTCTTCTAGGCCTTGGATTAATTTCATTACAGGTACTCCAAGTGATGTTGGAAATATAGCTTTAGCACCGTATACTAACTCATATGGTGGGGTTCCAATAGATCTCTTTATACAAATCTGGTCAGCCCACAAAGCATATTTCAATTTCAAATGCCAAGCTTTCTTGTTTTCTTGTAGCACCTTCTTAATGATCCTCACAATACTTTTGTTTGATGATTCAACAAGGCCATTTCCTTGTGGATAATAAGCAGTAGAGTGTCCAGAGTAATGTGATATTGGTGACAAAATTAATCATTTTCTTGGACTTAAAAGCTTGAGCATTGTCAATTATAATCTTCATTGGACAACCAAATATAGACAATATATTGTTTTCTAAGAAAGATATAATCACTGAATCATTTGCTTGCCTTGTTGGAATTGCCTCTATCCATTTTGTGAAATAATCCGTGGCTGTGAGTATCCAGCGACGCTGTCCTGATGAAGGAGGATGAATTTCTCCAATAAATTTCAATCCCAATTACTAGAAAGGCGCTTCAACATATATGGGAACCAAAGGAAAAGGAACAAGTTTCCTCTTACCCTCAAATATTTGACATTCATGACATGAAGCCACCCTTCTGTAAGTGTCCCTGAACATAGTTGGCCAAAAATATCTAGCTCTTAAGATTTTGTTTGCAGTAGCTTTCCAATAATGGTGTCCTCCACAATCTCCTTTATGAAATTCATCAATTACTTTATCAGCTTTTTCTTCAAGGAGACAATTTAACAAGATCCCTCCTGTATCTTTCCAAAACAAATTTTGGTCATATACAAAATATCTTAAAGATTTCAACTTGACAAACTGAGCTTTGGACTTTGAGAGGTTGGCAGGATCTTTATTATGATGTAAAACAAAAGCTACGTCCTTGTACCATTCTGAAAACAAGAATTTTTCATTAATCTAGACCAACTCCTCTTCACTCTCAGAAATTTCTGAGATTTCTGCACTCAAATTAATGTCAAGGCAGTCAAGATTTGACTGAGTCATTAGCTTTTCCAAGCCTTGACCTTTCACCAATTTGGTGGGCTTGATGTCAATGTCATACTCCAACAATTTTGCTATCCACTTGCCCCTCTTTCCATTCGGATCAGCCTGTGTCAAGATATCCTTTACTACAACATTTGGAACATAAGCGACAATATGAGAATGCAAAACATAGATTCTGAAATCTTTTATAGCTTTTACCAAGGCGTAGGCTTTTTTCTCTAGGATATTGTACTCTAGTTCAACATTTGCCAATGTCTTACTAAAGAAAGAAATGGGTTGTTCGACACCTTGATTTCCTTTTTGTAGCAATACTCCAGCAATTGTATCTTTAGAAGCAAATGTAAAAATAAGGAATTCCTCGGTAAAATCTAGACTGATAAGTATTGGTGCTTGTGTGAGTGCCTTTTTGATTTCCTCAAAATATTTCTTTGCTTCAGCTATCCATTTGAAGTCTACTCCCTTTTTCAACATCTTTGTTATGTTCTTGACACCTTAAGGAAAGTTAGGAATGAAGAGTCTAACAAAATTCACTTTTCCAAGAAAGGATTGAATCTATTTCCTACTTCTTGGCAAATCTAGTTTTTGAATTGCACTAACTCTATTAGGATCAATCCTAATTCCTTCTTCAGAAATGATATGACCAAGAAGTTTGCCTGATGTTAAAGCGAAAATACTTTTAGTGGGATTCAGAGAAATACCAAACCTTCTACATTTCAGCAAAATTCTTTCAAGGTGTTTCAAATGGTCTTCCTCTCTCTTTGAAAGAACTGTGATATCATCAAGATAGACCACCACTGGTTTATCCTTTTCTTCAGCAAAAGCAATATCCATTTCTCTCTGGAAAGTGGCCCTTGCATTCATGAGACCAAAAGGAATCTTGGTGTACATGAATGTTCCCCATGGCATTGTGAAGGTTGTCTTCTCTTGATCATCTGGATGAACAAGAATCTGATTGTACCCTGAGAAACCATCAAGCATAGACACCCTTCGTGAGCCAACAATGTTTTGCAAAATTAAATCCATTTTAGGAAGAGGATAGTTATCTTTCAATGAAGCTTTATTCAAATTTCTGAAGTCTATACAAATCTCGATCTCTCCATTCTTCTTCCTAACTAGCACCAAATTAGCAAGCCAATTTGAGAATTTGATTGGAACAATGGTTTTAGCATCAAAGAGTTTCTTGACTTCCTTTTCAATCAATGGCATAAGAAGAGGATTAATTCTTCTTAACTTCTACTTGAAAGGTTTCTCATTCTCCTTAATAGGAATGGTATGCTGGATAATAGAAGAATCATATTGTTTTAAATCAGCATAGCTCCATGCAAACACATCAATAAACCTTTTCATCATTTCAATGTATTTAGCCTTCATATCAGTTGAAAGGAATTTCGAAATCTTAACCATCCTTGGTACAACAGAATTCCCTAAATTACAGCTCTCTACCTCCTCTTCATCATCCTGCAATTTTGGAGCTTTGAACACATCATTTTGATCAAACAATATCTCAAGAGGAATGAGACCCTTAGGTATGAGGTTATTTTTTAACTGCAAGACTTCAGATTTTTCCTTTGACTCCACAAACATATTTTGTTGATCCATTTGAGTGCTTTCAAACTCTTCCTTTAACTCAATGAAACTCTTTACTTGTTGGTTGTCCTCAAAGACTTGCCAATTTGTGATATTATCTGGTATAGTTGGTCGATGACGAACCTCCACCTCATATTTTCCAGAAGAATGCATGGGAACAATGAATAGACTGACAGAGACAGCAAGGGAGTCTACAATAGAGTTTTGGTCTCTGGTTTTGACAGTGAATGAATAAGCCTGGAACTTTTCCAGCATATCTAATACTAAATTTCTGTATGCTCTCATCCTTACATCTTTGGTTTGATATGCACCTTCTAATTGTTTAATCACTAATTTAGAATCTCCACAAACAACAATGTTTCTAGCCTTCAACTTTAACAAAGCTTCTAAGCCCAAAATCAAAGATTCGTATTCAACCATATTATTGGTGCAATCAAAATTTAGTTTGTAGGATAAAAACTTACTTTCATCATTAGGACTTGTGATCCAAATCCCAGCTCCTGCCCCTTCGCTTCCTGCTGCTCCATCAAAGTATAAGGACCACCAACCTATTATCTCTTTTTCATCTTCTTGCTGATCTCCTTGGCATTGGTTTCCTAAAAGTTTTTCCTCTGATTCCTCTCCAACTGACTCATTGAAAATAATGGTTGATCCGAGACCAGTATCAAATGAATAAATAGGAAAGTTTTGAGGTTTGTCTTTGCTGCTTACCATATAAGCCATTCTAGTCTCCCGATACAACCTCCTTTTCTCCCCAAAAATAGGGATTATAGCATAGGTAAGGTCCATCTGCATAATCCTTTGATCTTTGCTGCCCACGATCTTGAAAGCAGCATCTCAAACTTAGGTGGAATGTCAGCCACAACAATGTCCATGACAATTGTCTTTGCTGGAATTTGAGTTAGCCCCACAACAACATCTTTAATCAAACCAATGCATTGAACTCTTTTTGAATCAAAAGCGAATAAATCCTTATATGGTCTGGTCACCTGCAAACCCAACCTTTCCATGATTACCTTGGGCATAAGATTATGAGATGCACCCGAATCTAACATAGCATCATGTAAGGTCATATCATGAATGCTAATACTTATGTAGAAAGTGGGAAATTCTTCATTCTATTCATCTTCTAGTCTTGGACCCAAGCAAATAATAGGATTATCCTCTTGCACATTTAAGATATCAACTACTCCTGGTTGTGAATTAAGCATCTCTACAATCTTACTTCTGTATTTGTCTACCTTGAGGATTTCACTAAAAGGGACTGATATTTTGATTTTCACAATTTCATTCTCAAGGTTAAAAACAGAGATAGTTTTTTCAACTTCTTTAGTAGGAGATGGAGTTTGAATGTCTCCTTTACCAGACGGAGAATAAACTTTACCTTCAGCACTTTTTTGGTTTTCCTTCTTATCTTCAACAGCCTTTGAACCATCTTTCTTGGGTTGTGCTTTGCTTGCTGTAATTGAAACATTTCTATTCCTGAGATTGTACTGTTTCTGCATTTCAAAGATAGCATGCTGATAACCTTTTAAATAGTTTGAAGGCTCCTCTCCTTGCTTGATCATACTGGACTCATCATATTCTTCCTTAGTCAAGAAAATTCCTGACATTTCTTCATCAAGACAATGGATGCATTCTTCAGGAACTTTAGCCTCATCCTCCTCATCAACTAAGTTCTGTTGGAAAGGAGGTCTTACTGGAGGATCAAGCTGTTGATTCCTATTTTCCTTGGCCTTTGTTGATTTTGAGGTCTCCTGAACTGAGGATTTCTAAATTGAGGCTCCTATTGCACTAGAGGAGCAGAGGTATTTCTAAGAGCCAACCCATCCATTAGCTTCTCCATGGTCTTCATCATTGAATCAGTTTTATCTTCTGGGGTTGAAGAGGAAGGTTTCTCTTCTTCTTTTAGTTTGGCTTTTCCCATCTTTGACTTTTTAGCAGCAACCATGTTCACTTCTACTTTAATTGCATCAGTTTGCATCTCAGCAAGAGTAGTAGAGTCTCTTTCTCTGAGTAACAGACATAAATCAGAATCAAATGCTTTGGCATATCTCAGTTGTGCCAAGGCCTCAGGGGATTTCAAATGGATTGGATGGAATTAAACACTTTATTAAACCTCTTGGAGAAGTTTTGAACGGTTTCATCAGGTGACCTTCTAAGATTATTATATTCGGTAAGAGCTTGAACCAGATTAGTTCTATTTCCCCATTTCCTCAGAAAACTGTCTTCAAACTCTCCCCAATTATGAATTCTTCCATATAGAAGGGCCTTAAACCATTTTCTAACTTCACCAACAAATGTTTGTGCAAATAATCTTAACTTCACATCTTCATCATCAACTTCCTCTCTACCAGCAAAATCATTGAATCTGTCTACATGCTCTTCTGTTGTGATTTGTTCATCACCACCCCAGGTTGGAATTCATGCAACATATTTGCTGGGAAGGTCATGAAAAACAGTAGGGAGTGCTAGTGGAGCATATCTAGTAGGTACGACCATGACTAAGGGAGGAGCAGTGATGATAGGTACTGAAGAGATAGAAGGAACAATGGTAATACAAGGTGGATTGCTTGATGTTTGAGAACTGCTAGGACTAACAGAAGCTGAGGATGAGATACTGACGTGGAAAGGACTACTTGGTCTTTGTAAACCAGTGACAATTGTACTCAAATTTGGCAATGGTAAACTGGCTTTAGATTTAAGTAAGACTTCAAAAGGATCAAGATCTTTGAGTTTTTCTAAGTCTTCCTTTTCTAACAATAAATCAGAAGTAACAACCTCCCAAAATTCCTCTTTATCTTTTTGTGACACTAAAGATGAAGTATCAATCCCCCTTTTTTGCAAATCTAAAACTTCTTGAAAATTTAGAGAGCAAAGACTTTGAATAAGATGGAGTACTTGGTGTTTCAATGAATCTTTGCCTGCTCCTTGAAATGGTGTTGGGATTGTCCACAGGAGTAGGTGGACCTGGGTCAAGATTGCTCCGTGTATATCTCCCTCTCGAAGCCACCTTTTAAACTTTTGCAATGTATGGAGTCACCAAGGTAGATTGCAGCCTCGAAAAGTCTTCTCAGCTCCTGCTACCTTCAAAAGTTCAGTCCCTTGATATCGGGAATGATTAATCTTCAGACTCCCGACAGACGCACCAAAATGTTATCTCAAAATCAGACCCTAATAGGCTTCTATGATCAGGTAGACTTCAAGTAACTATTTCAAACCAACTTTAGGCTGAGGCTTAGCCTCCCCAACCTGAGATGGCTCTCTCAAAGGATTAATGATTTTTTATTATAAGTAAGATGGCTAACTCTTGCGAAACAAATGTAAAATGCGAGTGGTTGAAACACAATTAGAAAGTATCCATTGGGCTTATGGAGTTAGATATGCTTCAATATTGACAGTAGATTTAACTTTGCATAGAAGTCAGGGCATTCAGAATCCAACATAGGTAGAACATATCAAACACATTGGGGAAAAACACAGTTTACAAATGCATGCAGGAAATTAGAGCACTGTAAGTGAATTCTAAGTGATCACACATTCATAACACTGTAGATAATAGGAAGAATAAAACACAATACATTCAAAACATCGAATTCTTTATGATTCCTGAGAAGCAAGGCAAATATTGTATTACTAGAAAACAAAGTCTATACATAAAGCCAAATATGAGAGCTTTTCTCAATAATTTTCCAACCCTTTGTGCATCAACTCTTCTGCTATATATAGAGCTCTGAGATTCCTCCTCCAACATGAGGGGAACTCGAATTCTGCTTGCTATGACACCTATTCAAACTTTAACTAATTATTAAATGCAACAGACTGTTAACTATACGTTTTAGAAACCTAAGACAATTAGGAGTCTAACTCCACATCATGCTGGTAACAACATTAATTACAATCAAATCACGTTCTCTGACAAGTGGTCTCCTTCAATTTAGCTGTGGTGGATGTTTGAAGCTCCTTATTGGTCCTTAATGTCTTATCCCTTTACTGTTGCTGAGAAGTAGGAAACTACCCCTATTTTTCTGCCTTTGGTTTCCTCCAAGATATTCGGAACCAATTAACCATGTTGATCTTCTTTAATTAACAATGTAAACTTTGAAACGAGAACTATAAACTCAAAACGGGAACTCTGGCCAAAAGACGCCAAAAAAACATCAAAAACAGTGATAAAAACGAAAAGTGTGTATACTGGAACGGTGGTTTTTTTTTAGGGCTAATTTTGAACATGTTTTAAAAATGGAAGTGAAAACAAAATTTTCGTGCAAAATATAGCTTGAAAACGAAAAAGTGATTATACTGGAATGATGATTTTTTTTTAGGGTCAATCTTCAAAATTAAAAAAAAATGCTAGTAAAATGATCTAACAACATAAAAGTGTCTCATAGCTTCTCATTTAACACCATATGGAAATCAAATATTTTATTTCAAGAAACGATGCATACATCAGTTAGATAAACTGTCTTAAACAATTATTCAAAATCACTCATATTTTCTTGCATGCCATTAGAATTCACATCTTCAGATGAGTCACTGGATGCTGATGAAGACGTTCCATATTCTTCTCTTTCATCAACTAGTGCCTCATCTGAGTCCACATGCATGTCCATCATTTCAGGTTTCAAAATTCTTCTAGATCTACGACTGGTTTCAGCAGACTCCCATCTCAATATTGTTCCTTCTGGTAACAACCTTTTCAAAATCTCTATCGTCTTGAAGTGAAGAGTTCCTCTCTTTGTTAAATTGAAGTCATAAACAAGTATGTCAACATCCTCCAATTTCAATATGTCTGTGCGGCGACGATTTATATTCGTACCCTTTCTTTTTCTCTTTCCGCCATTTTTTTTTGTCAACTACCATCTATGGCTTATACGCACCATTGAATGGGTGTGTATTTGTGGCATACCAATGTACTTCAACACTTGCAACATCCTCATTTTCTGTAAAGACCTTTATAACTTTAGCAACCCAAAATGGATAGCCATTGAGATCTCCATTTGCTAGCACTGCGATCATGCAACCCTCCTTAATATCCTGTGCTGAACCCCTGTAAAGGTCCTCCATGGCTTCACTTTGTGCACGAGATCTTCTGGAACCAATATACATCTCTCTTTCCTCTGCCTGTGAAGAATTAATGATACCTTGAGATTGTTGTTGTTCAACAATGTTTATTTCCTCATGTGCATTCGACACATTTTGTGGCCAAATAAATGGATTTTTCAAAGGTATATCTTCATTTGTTCTTGTTGAAATGATATCACTTTGATTATTGAAAAATGACTCCCATCAAACTGAATCAGCAATGTCGAAGTACTCATATGTATATTTAATACATTTTTTATTTCTTCTAGGCAATCAGAATAATTTATATCTCTATTTTGTTTGCGTGCATTATGAACTTCACCAACTGATTGTAATAACAATATTTTCGATGCAAATATTGGATGATTTGGAATGAACTTAAAAAATTGCAAACCTGATAACGGTGCCCATTCTGTAGTAGTTGAATACTTCTTGCCCCATATTAGTGTTTTCCCGTCAATTTTTTTGATACGAAATTGATGTTGAAAGCTAATGTCATTAAGTTGTTCAATGCATTTCCCCTCGCCATATGATCCCATAATAAACCTTCGCATGTCAACAATTTCTTCCAACACATCAAAAGTAGGCTCTGGCATGTATGATTTCTTAATACATTCAATTAATGATGGCAAGATCCCAGCTTCCTTCCTCCTCAATGTGACTGAAAAACGACTGAACATCTGATCAATATGGTCATGAGTGTGCCCAACAAGAAGGAAACCAACCTTTACCTTTTGAAAAATTCTCAATTCAACAAGCATGTTTAAATATCCAAAAAAAACCTAATTTTTTTTTCACGGCAAGTGTTGTCCAGTTGTAGATACAAAACATTAGGAAGATTACCAGACCAATGAGAAAGCACATCATGAATTATGGTTATGGTTAGATTTGCATCATTATGAATATTTGGAGCTGTGAAGTACACCTTTAGCAACATTTTCCCATTGAAGACCATACAACCGACCAAGTGATACTGAATAAAATTTTCCTCTTGTAAATTTTTGGGTGTGCGAACAAAATGTGGTAAAAGTGTTTTCTTCTAGTCCATACCATCAATTATCAAACCCAAATATTTATTCGGATTATCATACCACTTCTTTCGATGGTTGTACAACTTTTTCCGTTCATTTGTTTGTTGTTCGCGATGCTCCCGAAATTCTTTGACAATTGAATCTACACAACATAAAAGAAAGGCATTAAGAAATATTTTTTCATACTTGATGAATATACAATCTTAAAAGTTAAATTTATGAATGCTTACCTCTTTCTGACCCTTCACATTTGTCCCTTTTTTATTTAAGAGAAGCAAATGTACTGCAAATCCCCATCCTTGTCTTCTTAGGAATACAAACATTGTTGAATTCTTTCTTCCAGTCTTCACAAAATATGGATATGTAATAAACTGGTCATGTCCCTCAGCACCTTCTACATATTCTTTGTATAAGTTGTAGATTTCGCGTCTTGAAAAATTATCTGGAATATGTATTGTCTCTCTATTTGGCATACACTCCCCATGCTTTGAAAATAAATCTTTCATCCATGACATTGCAATGTTTGATAATGGCCCAAACTTTCTTTTATGACGTATTTCAGAATAAAATGTGGGATCCTTTTCCAAATTTTCTTGAATTCTTGAGAGACGAAAATTCCCAATCGAATGAAACATTTTGAAAGCTTTTCTACAAATAAATAAAGTCTTAATATGATAATCATAACCTGACAATGTAGATTGCATGCACCCAACTAAATATGAATTTCGCATGCTTTTATTCTTGATAAATATCTCTTCCTACTCTGAAATGCAAATTTGAAATCCATATGTTTCAAGCAATCTTTTTGGAAACATTCACTTGAAATGAGTGCGCTGATAGAACTTCTTCTCGTCATATATTCTGCTCTACCCCTTGTATACCTAGAACATCTTGCATTGATATGAAAAGGTCTGGTCCTACTCCTCGATACAATATTTCTTGGCAACATCTCCATCATTAGATCATCATTTGTATAAGGATTTTTATCATCATTAAGAGGAATGTTATCCACACTATGATCAACTGTGCTTTTCAAATACTGACTTGGAGGATATTCTTCAACTTCCCTTTCTTCAGTGCTACTGTCATATTCCATAGAATTCTGACTCAATGGAAATTTTGACTCGATGTTTATTGGATATTCTTCCTCATGTGCATTTTCAGTGCTGTTCTCATGATCCATAGAATTAGGACTAAGTGTATCATTTTGTCCTTCATCACTGCTACCTTTGTACTCATTAGAATTAGGACTAAGTGCATCATCATGTCCTTCATCACTGCTGCTCTCACAGTCCTTAGAATCAGGACTAAGAGGACATTGTGACACTCCATTCTTTTGAAATTCATCATCGGGCTCTTCAACACTGTTGCTCTCATAGTCCTTAGAATTAGGACTAAGTGGACACCGTGACACTCCATTATTTTGAATTTCATCATCCCACTCTTCATCATAGCTGCTTTCTTAGTCCTTAGAATTAGGACTAACTGGACACCATGGCATTCCATAGTTTTGAAATTCATCATCCCACTCTTCATCAAAGATGCTCTCATAGTCCTTAGAATTAGGACTAGCTAGACACCGTGACACTCCATACTTTTGAAATTCATCATCATGCACTTAATCGTTGTTGCTCTCATAGTCCTTAGAATTAGGACTAAGTGGACACTTTGAAACTCCATTCTTTTCAAATTCGTTGTCATGCTCTTCATCACTGCTACTCTCATAGTCCTTAGAATTAGGACTGAGTGGACACCGTGACAGTCCATTCTTTTGAACTTCACCATCTTGCTCTTGATCACTGCTGCTTTCATGGTCCATAGAATCAGGACTAAGTGGACACCGTGGGACTCCATTCTTTTGAAATTTGTCATCAAGCTCATCATCACTACTGCGTTCATAGTCCTTTGAATTTAGACTAAGTGGAATCTGTGACTCAATATTTATTTGAAATTCTCCATCTCCTCTTTCATCTGTGCTCCTCTCATAGTCCTTAGGATCAGTACTAAGTGGAAGAATTGACTTTCTATTCATAGTAGAAGAATTCCCACTATATTCATCCATATGAATAGAGTTGTTATGCGATAAAGATGTTGATGTTGTATAAATCGAAACTTCACTATCAGGACACTCCATCCCTTTCAAATAGAATATGTTCAATGATACAAATGGAGAGTCTCCTAAAGATATTATATAGCTTAGAGAATGAAATTTTCCCTCCAAAAAAATTTCACGAAAATATTTTCCTCCTAAACGTTTGTGAGATATATTTCACTTCATTATTTTATTATGCAATTTAATGAAAAATGTAAACTTAATTTTTTTTTTGAATAAATCATTAAAGTTAAAATTGTAAACTACAACTTCTACCTAAATTATTTTAATAGTCAAAGTATATAATTTTTACTAAACAATAGAATGTTTTTTTAAATTTCTATAATATATTTAGAAACAAGGTAATCCCAAATTCACCCCGTTGTAAAATAATTCGAAACTGTTCGCTTTATCATATTTTCATTCATCGCCATAAAAAAATTAACATGTTAAAATTTATTAAAACTAATTAATCCCGCATTCATAGTACGATAAAACATCTTCATAGTTTCACCTATATATTCCATTATCACTATTACTCAAGTTACATCAAGGTTTGCCGAGGTTCGTCAAAAGACTTGGAGCGAATTTGTGCAGCAACTACATTGGGATCAACAACATATTCAACGAAGAATTTCCGCAATTGAAAGGTCAGTTAAATTTTTTTCCTTGAAATTTCTGATATAAATTAGTTTAACAAAGTAGATTTATTTTCTAAACTTAAAATTTTTTGTCAACCAAATTTAAAAATATTTCCATCATGAGCATGGTGGGCCCGGGGCAACCCCATCCTGCAATCGACCGGCCACTATATTTTTTTGTCAACCAAATTAACAAATATTTTCGACGTGAACATGGTGGGCCTGGGGCAACCCCATCCTGCAATCGGTCGGCCACCCACTCCCTTTGCACACCCTTCCAGGCCCCTCCCCAAACTTAGCAACCTCT
>APFE030396865.1:95774-112685 GCA_000404065.3 Pinus taeda | reverse complement strand
AGGAAATAGGAGGTTGGTTGAGGCTTGAATTGGCTAAGTGTTGGCCAGAGTAGTTCAGGAAGCAAAAGAATAATTTTACAGTGTAGGGTGTGCTTTAGAGTTGAAGCAAGACATTGTAATTGTTTCTCTTTTTCATCTGAATTAATGCAAAGTGGCAGAGGGGTTTTTTCTAGTTGGGTCCCCTGTAAAATCATTTTTTTGCTTGTGTTTTGATGGTTACATGATATTGCATGTGTTTCTATCATGTGTTTTCCTCTTAGCACAATAGTAGAAGAAATTTTTGTTTCTTAATTCTAGTTCGATTTCATTAGCTATAGCGAATTTCTCGCAATTTCTACAAGCCCTGGTGAGAAAAAGAACCATTATCCTTCTTAGAATTAAGCACATCAGGGAAACAAAAGCTACCATTGACTTCTAACTCCATAGTAAACTTGATGGAGCTACATTAATTGTTAATATGTTGAAAAAATTCTCACGTCCATGAGGCCAAATGATAGAGGTGTCATTTACAAACATTTTCCATAGTTTAGGTCATAATCCTTGGATTCAAAATATTCCATGAACAAGTTAGCTATGATAGGGGAGAGCGAAGAACCCATGGCCACTTCACATGTTTGCTCATACAATTCACTTTCAAAGTTGAAAAAGGTGGAGGTAAGGCAAATATCGACCAACTTGGTTGTGTCGAGATCAGTAACACGATTACTCACCTCAATAGCCTCATTGATATGGATATTGGTGTGCAAAGAATCCACATCAAAACAAACAAGAATATCACCAAGGTCAAGTTTAAAACCTTTTAACTCATTGAAAAATGATGAAGAAACCTCAACAAAGGAATCTATTAGCCCAACAAGGGGCTTGAGCTTCCTTGCTCAATGTTTAGCTAGAAGATAAGTCATCCCACCTATAGTATTGAAAATGGGTCTAAGGGGGGCTCCCTCCTTATGAATCTTAGGAAGCCCATAGATCCTAGGAGTAATAGGGTTTCTCTCAATAAGCCTGTGGCTTATTGAATTAACAGAGGTATTAGATTTAACAGTTAAAAAGATAATTTTCAAGATTTTCTTCAATGGGTACTTACTTAACTTTCTATAGCTACCACTGTTATGAAAGTGATCTAACATTTTTATTTTGTAATCATCCTTATCTAAGATAACAAAGGCTACTTTTTTTTTTTAAAGAAAATTAGCAATTATTTTAACTATTTTATTTTGTAAAGATTTGAACAAATATTTACGTCATGAGGCATTTCCCTCTGAGGAGAACTCCCTCCCATGCCACCTATAATGTTGTGAGTCATTAATTTTAATGCTAGATGATACAAATCATTTTTGCCATCGGATTGATTGAAAATCAGTATTAATCCATCGGATTGATTGAAAATCAGTATTAATCTAGTATTAATCAGTTACCTAGAATGGCCTCACCCATATTTGAAAAGCTTGTGAGCTAGCTTGGTTAGCGCTGAGGGTTATTCAGTGACAAATATATTCAACCGTAGTAGAAAACGATCAACTCACACAACATGATGCTCTTTTCTTCAGAGTTTTCATTGTCCAAACGCTGCGGATTTGGATGGGAAGCTAAAAAATGAGAATGGCATCGCTGAAGCTTTGAATGAAAACAATTGCACTAGGCGATGCAGAAGCTTCGAATGCTACCAAATTTCTCAGAATTCCTCTATTTTTGTGTCAAAAGTAACTTTGGCAAGGTAAAGCATGGTGGTCTTCTCATCAAAAGGTAGTGTGTTGAGGTCACCATCAGTTGGAACGAATTTGACTTCGACAGAGTGTAAATAGGCCATAGATGGAATAGCCAGTTCGTCATGTGTAGGCAGTATGATTCGTTATCCCCTCCTCAGTCCTTATGGTATCTTTCTTGAAAAGACGAGCCAAGGGTCTCACTAACATAATCAGAAGTGACAAAATACTGAAGATCAAATTCATTGTGAACCGCACCGCCCTCCCTTTGAGCGCTCGCTGAGTTGAGACCCTGAGAAATTGGACAAGGCCAGCGTTAAAGAGAGCATAGCCTTCCAGACCATACTAGAGTCTCTTGTAATGGTTGAAGTCTCCACTCTATCAACAACCTTACACACGTGCTCTTTCAATTACAGAGGTTAATGCACCAATGTTTAAAATCGTCCTCACAAATGCAGATATTGTCTTACAAATGCAGATCATTCAAAAGGCTCATGCGCTAATGTTTAAGATGTTAAAATATTTAATATTATTTTCATTGTTGTGGACTGCGATGTAACTCGTTTATAAATTTAATTTTTATCTGGTTATTAATTTTGTTGTGAGTAATTTTGTAATGCAACAATTCGCTTCAAAGTCATTATAACCATCATTTGATGGAAAACGAAGATAAACAACATAATCACGTTAATTTATAGCTGTAGAAATTTCAAGCTTCATAGCATAACCATATTGTCTCTCACTGTCTTTTAAATCAACCGTTGGTCAACTGAAAAGTCACCGTCTAGTTAATTTTCAATTTAAAGCAAATTAAAGTGAATGGGGCTTCAGAGTTACTAATATGATTTTTATTTATTTTTAAATGTAAAATATGATTTTTATTTATTTTTAAATGTAAATAACAAAATTTCGTATTTATTGTTGTTTGAGAAGATGTTTTTTAAGAAGAGGTGTAATTTCTTTTGCTATAGTTTTTTAACTTTTTAGGTGTTTTACTATAAATAAAATAATTTTGTATTAATTTTATAGCTAGAAAGATTTAAAAGCCAAAAAATTCTCATCATGTAAATAAGGTATTTCTAATTTTTGTTTTATATCTTATAATTTTGTATTAATTTATAGCTAGAAAGTTTAATAGTTAAACCATTTCTCATTATGTAAAATGGTTATTTCTATTTTTTGTTTTATGTTTTTTCAATTAAGTATTGATATTTTATTAATGAAAATAAATTATATATAATAAATATTAGTAGTTAGAGGAGAAAAATTAGATAAATAATTAGTTGTTATGGAAATTTGCATAAATAAATAAACAATTGAAGAGAAAATAATATAAAATGGAAGAATAAGGTCGTGGAGGCGGCATAGTGGTAAAGTCAGCCTCGTCATGACAGACCGGTCTTGTGTTCGATCCCGAGCAAGGTCGTAGCTCGTCGTGCAAGTAGTTAGTCTAAATCGGGCCAAGCCCACTACCTTTAACCCGGATGCGGGTGAAATAAATGAAACTTAATGTTATTCAGGACAGACGGACGAGCGTGGTACTGCCAGATGCAGACCAGCACGGCAATCCAGGAGTTCTTATGGCTCATGTTGGATATGCTGAAGCATAGAAGATTTGGCATGCTTTCAGAATTTACTGCTTATTCCGTCCAAGGTGAGGTTCTGGCTATTATAACCATGGCGTTCTGGGCTATCCTCCCTATTGTCAGCGTTCCGCCTTCTCGTCTCAGGCTCTGTCCAGATGCGGATCTGTGTGGCAGGTTGGTCTTTGAAAGCAAAGGTAAGCTTTCTATTTTCATTCCGTTATCTGTTTGTCTCAGGCTTGGGTTAGTTGCACGTTTCGATAGCAGATTAGTCTCTGCAATCAATGGTCAGCTCTCAATTGCCCCTGCTATTAGAACTGTGCTGCCCTCCTCGCACTTACAGGCCTGTTGTCTTTGCGTGAAGTGGTTTCCTGTGTTGCATTACCATTTTCTCGTCTCTGCCTCCAGTTTTGATGTGCCTCTCCTTAATTTCCTCATCATGGTATGCCACCGAATGAGGAGTCGATTCGGGGGGAGTCGAGGAGGGCGTGGGTGGTCGCAGGCGACCCACTCTGTGAATCCTGCTCGAAGACCAACTCCGAATCATGGGTTTTAGACCACTCATTTCACGTTTCAGAGCCATCTTAATAGGCCTGTAATCTCTGCGAATATCACTATTCTCTTCTCTGAAGAAGAATCTCTGCCTCAAACTATGGTTCGCATGGTGTTTGAGCCTCCTCAGGGTGCTCTCAGAGAGGCTGCCAGTCAAAGCAATGTGCAGGTAAGGGCAGTGGAAAGCCAGAAGAAAGGTAAGGGGGAGAGGCTTGAAAGAAGCGATGCTCCCAGCGTCATTTTGCCTCCAGATGCCTGTGCTCCGAGGATAAGGGAAGGTAATTCTAGTGATACTTGTCCCTCGTTGAAGCAACCGGGCAGCGAAAATGTTGGTAGTGATAATGCGTGGGAGGGTAACGCGTGCCCGATGGTGGAGGAGTCTCAGAATGTGGACGTGGCAATTTGAGGCCATCTAGGCCCAATCCTTTTCGGTTTTGCTGATGACTAGTATGGTCAAGTTCAAGAGGTTTTGGATGTTGTTCTGTTTCGGCTTCTTCAGACAGGCGGTCTTATTCCTCTCCGTGGTATGCGGCAATAAAGATCTTATGGGATTTTGGGCAATGTCTCGGTCTCGCTTTCTGGTCATGTGTTCTAGACAGATGGTTATTCCACCTCTTCTTCATGTTATCTTGGTTAATTCCTGGATTCTATATCTGCTTTCCTGCTTATTGTATCTAGTTTTCCCTTACCTGGGATAGTTTTGATGTGCTGAGTGCTCTCGGATGATGATTCCTGAGGCCTCATCCCCTTTTAATATTACTTTGTTTTACAGTTAATAGAATTAGAATTTGTCGAGAAAAAAAGATATAAAATGGAAGAATAAATTCCTCATCATAGAGTTATCATAATTTGATAAAAAGGTAGAAATTCCCACTAATAATCTTCAATGAATATGAAATAAAGAAAAATTTCTAACTTTTGATGCAAATATAAGAATGAGGCCAGAACTTGAAGCTTGGTTAACAAGAAGCCAAAAGACAAGATTGGCAATGTATAATTGGCTTATTCCCATTGTTGTGGGAGCATAATCTACAAGGGAAGAAGCATAGAAGTAAGTGAATATGAATGTAAGTTGAAGCTTCTAACGTATGTCTCATTTATTAAGGATTGACAATTTAAGTCATTTTTTTCTCAACAAATTGTAAATTCTAATTAGAAATGAGATCCAAGTCATGAAGCCAAATAAATTACAAGAAACATGTGAGTTAAGACTAGTGAAGAGGCCAACATGATTTCCATAAGAGATGGATGGATAAAAAGAGATAAGGGGAAGAAAATAGGAAGGAAGAGTATCAACATTTCTTCTTCAAGGGTAACAATAATACTTCTCAAACCCATCAACGCACCACAAACTTATGAAATAATGCAACTTCTAACTAAGAGAAAGCTAGTGAATGTGTAGTATTTTCTATGTGGGAGGTTCATAATGTAGTCCTAGTGTTAAGTTGTAATAGTACCCATCACCCTAAATATTCTACATATTCCATATTCCCAATAGACAGCGAGGAAGTATTCCATGTTCCCAACAAACGATGAGAGCAGTATGCCAAACCACGAGAGAAGGTTCCCATCACTGGATACCCAAAATAAAGATAAGGCCTTTTACTGACCACCACCATCGGAAGAGATTAAGCCAATTTATTACCATATGAGCTGCTTGAGTTCCCATTTTTCCACCAACAAGAGAATTAGTTCAACAAAGTGTTGTCGGTCTGATGGAGGGAGTAGGGGGAGGTGATACTTAGCAAGCACACATTCCCCAAACTCACCAATTCCAAGTTGCCAACAGATGAAAGAAGAAATGTCTGCTATACGAGAGAAGACATTCCCCCATTCCCCCATCGATCCCAATTGAATAGAGAGAGAAGTACTTACCAACATACAAGTGAGGTTACCACCAAGGAGCCAATAAACTAGCAAACCTAGATTCTCCTAGCAAGCATCAATCAATAGCAATAGTGAAGAATTTGTAATGGATTCCAGCGTTTTTGTTAATAATTAATTTATTTACTCTTGATTTAATGTATGTTTAGTCTCTTCTTATTTTAATATATGTCTAATATGTTATATTTGGTTTACTAGCTTCAGTTTCATAGTCTACATTTATACCTAGCTCCTATTAAGATACATTTTATCCTAGGCTTTTCTTAAAACAAGGTTCATTAAAATCTCAATTTGCTTTTCTTAAAATAAGGTTCATTAAAATCTCAATTTAAATCCGATTGTGTAAGGCTCCAACTTTCCAGTTGTAATTTTAAATGGATGTATTTGTTAATAGAATTTATAATCAATGGTTTACATGGATTGATTCCAATAACACATTTCAATGGATTAATTTTGATGATAGATTATACTCTTTAGAAATATACCTGAATACCAACCAAAATAAAATAGGGGATAGGGATAAAATAATACAAAGTCAAATATGTTGAAAAACAAACCCTAACAAAACCATAAAACCCTAGAATATAGAGACAATCTAAGTTAAAAGATCACAAAATGATATAAAGTTTGTGTATCATCACCTTTCTTTCTCTAAAGTGAGTCATAATAACTAGATTGCAATTTTGAGTATCCTTACATTTTTTCTTTCACATGTAGAAACGTAACACCTAGAAGGAAATTTTGGAAATATTAAGGGCATAACATCAAAATAAAATAAGTATAAATGGTTGGAATTGATCATTATATTTCTTCTAGCTAAAATATGACATAATACTTGTTATTCTTCAAAATCAATAAAAATATTAAACAAAAATTTGGCATAATGTAAGTGACTTCTCTTTATCTTATATCTTTGAATAACATTTTGTTTACAAATTTTTATCTTCAATGATTTTTTATATATCATTATTCTTCTTGAATTCATGCCTTACGGCTTTTCCTTTGCAACATCTGGTGCAATTGCTAGTTATACTTATACTCATACTGGCCAATAATACTAAAAATAATAACTAAATAACAATAATTTTCATTTTACAAATATATTTGCTTTTTTAGCGAAATCAGTCCCATACAACAAAATACTTGAGATAACAAATATTGTATCATTCATAAACCTCCATTAATTACAACTAGAATTTAGCTATTTAAATAAATCAATGTTATCTTCTAATGGCCTAGTAATGTCATAATATTTATCTATCCATCATTTTCACAAATATATAAAAAAATAATGGTAGTTATTGATTTTATACATCACAATGAATTATTAAAACTCATAAATATGATATATTTCATAATATTAGTATAGCCATATAAAATAAATAATTAGTAAATGTGGAGAGGCATCCATTCATAATAAGCATCAAAGCACTTACTTTAAAACACATCTCATATTGCTCAAATTATAAAATATTATAAAAAAAATCGTAAAAACTAACTAAATTATAACTTTATTCAAATTTCCCAGATGCGGGTGATTAATTGTGCTGGTACAGCGCAACAAATCTAGGTTGGAAAGTGGCGTGGCCACATGGCCACCCACGCTTCCAGCCAGAAGCCCACCACCATAATTAATGGTGTTTTAATGTTGTCTGAAAGCCGAGGAAACCTCAATTTGATCCATAAGATGGCGATTTTAGACCGCATTCCCCCTGTTACGCCTCCTTTAAACTGTAACTACCTCCCCGCTGTTGCAGAGCCAAGCTCACGCACGACAATGGGGAGAAGGTGCCAGATCCTCTGTTGTATTGAAATGGTTGAAGATACCCACTTCTCGCATAATCTGATTTGCTGCTTTAGAACTGCTGCTTCGACCCTGAATTCTGCTTCTGAACTTTGAATTCCCCATTCTCCTACTCCCACTGGCCATTCTATCCCTCGTCATGCTCCTCCTAGCACCCATCGAACCAACTCCAAGTAGGAAAATATGCCTCGTTTGCGGCATAGGATGCAATGTAGAAGGGACAACAGTAGAGGCAGAGCAACTCACCCTCCCTCGCTGTCTCTCCCTGACTCTATTCGTTCGGATTCCTCCTCTCCCTCGACAGAGGCTCACTTCACGGATCGGTATCTTGCCACCTGCAGTGGTAGGGGGTGTGCTCAGATGACCGGCTCTAGGTGTGCTATAGACGCTCATCAACCTCCTGATGCCTTTGTCCCGACGATGCAACCCTAACCATTCTACCTAGTCCCAGTTTCATTGCACACTGGAGCGCCCGTGCATTATTGCTAACATTTCTGTTGCTTTCAGAGAGGATCCATAGAGCTCTGTCATCTCAGCTCACATCATTCAGAAAAGGACCGACACCAGCAGAAGGAAAACTCCTGATAGTAGCTCTGGGACATGCAGAACACATGGTGAAGCTCTGAACCGAACGGACGTAGCTTCGGGACACAATACTCCAGGTGGAAACACGAATATGGAAGCAACGACGAGCGAGCAACAACACAATGAAGATGAATTAGAGGCTTACAGGTGTCTAGTTGTGGAGGAACCTCTGCCACCTAATGACACCTAGTAGGCCAAGGTTTATTTTAGGTCTCTTTGAGCACCCAGTCACCAACTTAGGGGTCTTTTTTGATGTTTGTTGTTATAATTGTTGTCAATTTTGTTGTTTTGTTCCAAAAACTATTCCACAATGATATTATAGGCTAGTTCCCCTGCGTGGGCAGCACACCTCTCGAGTTTTGGACTGGTTTCCCTAATGAGGGTAGTCATTTTCAGTTATTGTTTGTTAAAACATGGTAAAATCTGAGACAGGTTCTACAGAGGTCGGTGCCTCCATGTATTATTTTTTGTTACATTAATAGAATTAGTCATATTTAGAAAAAAAAAATACTTTATTCAAATTATTATTAATTATAAGCATGACAATTCAATTGGTCATTGTTGTATTATGAAGTATTATGTAAATTGTGAGATTAAAGGTTCAAATCCCCTATGGGTGTTTACCCCTAAAAAAATATTAATTATAAAAATAATTAACATATAAGTTAAACATATATATATATAATATATATAATATATATATTTCCAGAAAAAAGAATTTAAACGTCATATTATATATTATAATATATATATATAATATATATATATTTCCAGAAAAAAGAAATTTAAACGTCATTCCGTTAAAAATAAAAGGAGTACATACTCTGTCTAGTGCCTTCATACCAAGAAAAACTAATAAACCCAACAAAAAGTTTATGTTGAAGTTCTACAAGAAAAAGAAGTAAAAGACATAATTGTTCCAAACATCACCATGATTGATTGTATGATTAACTTAAGAGGCATATAAATGTATATGAAAGTTGGCATAAAAAATCCCTCCAAGACAAAAAACAGACCCTGCTATATAACTAAACAAAACAGGGAATACCACCAACCACACAAAGCACTAGAGGCAGTCATAAAGTTGTGTTGTCAAAGCTATCAAAGTTGAAGAGGTTGTGGGTGTTCGTCAATGGGGAGTTAAATTCTCCCGCTTCCCACTAGTGCATAATCCTAGTATTTTTCAAGGAATATGTTGCCTTCCTCCACCAGTAGCCTCTCTTTGAGAGGGAGTTTGTCTCTCTATTCAATTCCATGTGAATGTGCATAGAAAGTAATAAATGGAAGTGCTCCCTCAGTGACAGGATTTTGTCTAGCCAGCATTGTAAGTGAAGAACTTGTAAGTTGATTTTACCATTCAACCAATCTACAACAACCCTTGTGTCCCCAAAAATTTGCAATATTACAACCTCCAATGATGCAACAATATATAAAAGGGCCCAAGCTGCTATGAACTCTACTTTGGTGTTGGATCCACTCTCCACATTCAACTAGAAATGAACTAGAAAATTGCCCGGTAGATAAATATGACCACCACAGCTGCAAATGTCTAGCTATTGAGCCCCATCAAAGTAACCACTATAATCCATCATGGAAGCCATCAGAACATAGATGAAACGAAACTTGTTGGATTAAATAGGCCAAAGATAGTGATAGAAGAACCCTAGAACCTGTGGAAGAATCCATGAAATGTTGAAGTGAGGACCTTCAAAGATTCGCTTATTGCAGACTCTCTAGATGTCCCATGCAATAAAGATCAACATGAACTTAAAATGACCCATATTATGCACCCAACATCTAATAAAAGATTCCAGAAAATTGATAGGCTGACATCTAGAAGATTAAGAGAGAACAAAGCTTTATGCCACAATGCCTTGGAAAAGTCATAGGAGAAGAAAAGGTATTCCATATATTTCGAACCCTGCATGCGCAAGGTACATATGTTTGGGTCATTAAATCCCCGACAAATAAAATTATCCCATGTTAAGATCATGTTTTCTAATGCTAACCACGTGAAACACTTAATTTTCGGCGGTATCGCCCATTTCCGAATATTTCGCTTCCACCAATTTACACCCGAAAAAAACAACATGCTCATTGATAACATCATATGCATGTCTGGCTATTACCTAACTCGTGGTTTTGTTCCCCAACTAGGTTGTGGTATGCATCCTATTATAGAGAATAAGCTCGCTACGTGATAATTTTGTGACTTAGCCATCCAACTCAAAGGTCAGAGTGCCCCGAAAACCCAGGTCATGAGATGTGATCCATCTACAATTTTTCCAATCATGTGCACGAGGTAAGTAGACCTCACTAAGCTTGTATATCCCACGTGAATTCAAAAGAGTGATGAGTTCAATTGACAGCTTATAAAATAGTTCTCCTCGAATAAAAGGGTTTATGCCTAGACAAACATTATCTCCTCGACCTACTTTCATAGCCATTCATCTTCTAATTCATTAAATTGAATCCAACAAACCCATCCAAATATTAGATCCCTGAATATAATTGAAATTATTGCCAAACCGGAACAAATCCACAATTGATTGATTCTTCAAATATTTATATGCAATAACATTGAATATAATTGAAATTATTGCCAGACCAGAACAAATCCACAATTGATTGATTCTTCAAATATTTATATGCAATAACATTGTTCCATATGCGATATCCAGTCAACAACGTCTAGAGGCATTTCATGGCCAGAGCTAAACCAAATCGATGAAGGTTTTTGAAGCCCCAACCCCCACAACCTTTTGGTTGCAAGAGCACCTCCCATTTTCCCATATGAAAGCCACACGTTTTCTTCTGTAATGTGCATAAAAATTTAAACATAGTCTTTTTGATCCACTTAAAGCTGATTTAGCAACCTTGGATAGTGTGAGCGAGTAGATAGGTATACTCTCCAAGACCAATTTCACTATACATTTAAAAAAACATGGAACAAGATTGGAAGCTATGAAGATTTACCCTCTATTTACCATGGAAAGTCTTAATTTGTAAATAGACTTTGTTACAATACCATGACTTATCAATACCACATGCCCAAAAAACCATAACTTGCTTGACATTAATTTTTTTTTTTATATAATTAAAAATAAATAAACACATTTTTATTTGCTAAAATAAAGAAAATGTAAGAGTATTCTATTACTCACATTCTTATTTAAAAGTACATAGAAGACCTCCATTGTATAGCAATGGAGAAGACCCAAAGTCGGATAAGGATAACTACAACAACTGAATAGATGCTAGTTCCTATGTCAGCTTACAATACTTAGCTCATAGGGAAATGAAGTGTTGGAAATTTCAACTCTAACACCCCCCCTTGAGCAAAACATAGGGAGTAACTAAAGAAAAAAGAAAACAAAGAATGGGTCCTAGCAAAGAGGCTTGATTAGGTACCCATGTACAAATTCTTATAAGAAGAGAAAGAGAGAAAAACCTGTAGGAAAAAACTCCCCCCCAAAAAGAGAGATAGATGCGAGTGCTCAAATTATCATGGAGCTAAAATTGTAGATCCCATAATGATCCACTAAATGTAAATAACATAGGTCTGCTCCAATCAAGAAGTACGAAATGTTGAAGTACTAAAACTTTGAAGATGAGAGCAAACCTCAATGAGGTCGATCGATCTTTGAAGTAGGAATGTTGCAGAGGCACAAGGGTGGAAAACACTGTCAACTTCTCCCAAAAAGATTAAGAGAAAATAGGTGACGGTAAAAAACCAGGACAAGGTCTTCAGAAAGAAGCAACACCATCAACCAACAAAAAACCAATGAGGCATGCAAATATTGAAACTTGACTCACACGCCGTACAACAACACTCTTGAAGTTGTTTGAACACTGTCACCATCACACTATCAAACATAAAAAATGACAACTGTCAACAAGGAAATGACAACAATATCTGTCACCATCTAATTTGCCCCCCGTAAAACACAATTGTTGAAGAAGCAAGAATCAAAAGTCTTCTTTGTCAGCAAATTCCGCCCTTGAAGCGCAACTGAGGGAATAACAATGAACAATTGATGTCACATTATGATATGAATTGTGCAAGCATTGGTTCAATTGATGCCATGACTATTCATCGACCCATCCACAAATGAACTTGATGGTTGGCACTTGTTTGTGATTCACTCTCACATCTCTTCTATAACAATCTAAATGTGGAACTATTAAGTGACCAAGAATGTTGATGCTTGAGTATTATCTTATGATGAGGATGTGTAGATGGCTCATTTTTTCCCTCTATAGACTCAGACTTGAGTGCAAAAATACTATCATTTGGAATGACATTAGTAACCATGTCTTTCATTTGTTTATCGTAATTAGCAAGAGCATTTTCTTCAAGCACCCCACAATTGTATGTAGGTGATGAGGCAGTAGCAGGATCATATCCAAGACACACTCTTTATGTCTGCACTATAGGGTTAATAGGAACAACAATTCCCTGTCCGTTCTTTCGAAGTCTTCCTCTAGTATATCCCATTTTACTCGACAATTGGGATTCAATACAAGATTTATGCTTTTCAAAATTGGGTGTCACAAAGGCATGTGATGAGTCAACATCAAGCTTATGGCATTCAACATCATCAAGCGTGGAATAAGGTGAGCTTGGAAGTTGTTGTAGTGGCTACAACCACCCTCCAAAATTTTGGCCTGCACCCAATTTCGAAGCCTCTCTTGAGAGTCTCACTAGATGACTGTACACCCTCAGTTTCACTCCGTGAGATCATGTCAGCCTTCGCACCCACCTTGCTTGATCATTTCACACAAGTTTTTGCATGTTGATGTGAAAGTCATGCTTGCGATCATGTTTTGGTTATACTCAAAGTATTCGCTTTGTGTGTACTTGTCGTGTTCACTATGAAAACATCTGTCGCACTCACACATGGAGTCACATTCATTGTAGCGCAAGCGTTGTCACAGTCGACCAATGATCAATCACAAGTGTCATGCTTGTTGCTTACCCCATCGGTTAGTCATGTTGAGCATGTGTGTCTGGATGGTTTGAGTTGTCTTGTTTTCAAGTCATGTAAGTGTGTGTTTGCAAGATCATGTATACGTCTTTCACTCGTTCACACACGTAGTCACTTTGTTGAAGTTTTGACAACCAAATTTCCCTCTAATAGCAGGACCATCACCCTGCCATTGACTTGATCGACTCTCACCCAGAACTATGCAGAAGCACGAAGAAAGCCATTTCAAGTTGCGTTGTCCATAAGCAAATCAATCAACCTTCATGTTGGTCAACTAGAGAGTTTGACCTGGCAGCCACCCCGAGAATAACTCCCCTCAAAAATTGCGCAGAGGCTACAGACCTTGCCTACTCCACTGATTGAGGAAATTGCACAGATAGGGCAAACAAACACCCAGTGCCCATCCATTTCTCCCTCAGAAAATTGCGTAGTTTTTCTAGCCAACCCTCTCGAAAGTCGACTGACTACTCACCCAAAAAATTGTGCATTTTTCATGAGCGTTCTCTGCTGCTCAACAATCTGCTCAGCTCAGAAATTGTGCAAAGGTGACCAGCAGGCCAGCCTCCTATCATTAGCATAGTTTTTCTTGCCACCAACTCTCAACAGCCAACTAACAGTTCCCTCCAAGAATTGTGCAATTTTTACTACCAAGATCAAGCCGCTGACTGTCAGTTCCCTTCAGGAATTGCGTAGTTTTTGTTGCCAAGTTATCGGCATATGACTGCCATTTCCTCTAAGGAATTGCACAATTTTTGCTGCCAGTGACCCAGTAGGTCATTGTCAGTTCCCAAAAGAAATTGCGTAGTTTTTGCTTCCAAGCTCCTGCTGCCCGCTCGTTCTGGAAATTCTGTAGATTTTGCTTGCCCATCATTTCTGCAGCCCAGACTGTTGCTCTCAAAAACTGCACAGTTTTGTCCTCCAGCTGAGCCAGAGCCCGCAGACAGTCAGTGTCAATCTAGAATTCCCATGTTCATCACCTAGTGACTCCTGTGCAGTTTTCATCAATAGTGCCCAAAGCCTCCATCCTGCCTCGCAACCTTGTCACCTCTCTCGGTCACCTGCATCCGAAAAGATCATGCATCATGGTAGAGTAGGAGGTTTATGGATTTGATGTCATCTCGTCATGAGTGACTGCAGACACAGGTACACAAACAAACATGACGCGACGACGGATGGCATGAACAAAGGGAGCACATGTAGAAGGATAGGTTCACCAATGGACGAACAAATGATGCATGTAAAGGGATGTGCTTGCGAACAAATGATCATGCAAATATGTGTTCATGGATGGATGGATGAGAAAACATGCAAGATGTGTTCATGAACAGATGGATGGATGAACATGCACCTTTCATGAATAGACGAACTTGTCAAGCTTACCAACATAGAAGCAAGGAGCAATATGTGAATGCAACATCAAGCGAACCAATGACCATCGAAGACTCCGCGCATTTTCCCATGCAGAGGTGAAGCTGTGACATACCATGAGGACAACCATCACCCAATAGCACTGTAGCTCAACATGCACACCAGCAGCAGCAAAAATATACCACCATTGTCATGTCAAGTCATGTCATGAGTCATGTCGTCCACATCTCTACTATGGGCCATACTGTAAATCAATGTAATATAACATGGAATTCCAAGAGACCCACTTGTTGTACGAAGAGTCATGTAAAGTTGAAAAGTCATGGAAGTCATATAGTCATGAGGGTATTCGAACAATGACAAGGGTTAGTTTCACCCTGGGCTATAAATACCCCCTCATTTGTACATGCAAAGGACTTTTCACCTCAACTCCTCCCACATAGCCTTGAGAGTCTGTAATCTTTTCTTTGAGGAGTAAGTAGTGGCTCCAATGCCTCGCATGTAGGTTTAGTGACGTATGGTGTAACGATGTGTCTTGGAACTTTCACTTAATTCAAAATCCTACTCACAAGCCAACACATTTTCACACATGTATTGTAACTTTTGTAAAACTAATCTTGAACACTTGTAATGCATGTTACTTTAACCTTTGTTTAACACTTGAACTAATTCACTTGTTGTAATACATATATGTAAATGAAAATGAGTTGTATATGCTGTTAACGTTGTCTCGCATGTGTTTACTACTCTCCCAGACATCAGACAAACCTTTAATACAAAACTTGCTATAACAACCGTTGCACTCGCGCGGACTAATCCGTTGAGTGTTATACTTGTTATTTTACCTTGTGCGTTGTGACTGTCGCATCCGTGTGGATTGTTCTGCTGGAAGCTGTGCATGTCCTATTGTGTTGTTTGTTCCTAACAGAATTGTGACTATTCCCAACCAACATGGGACTCACTCCCACCCTCTCCCTCTATGGTGAAAGAACCATTGACACAAATTGCACTTACAATCACCAAGCACGCGAACCTCACTTCTCGAAAGACAAAGTAGACCACTCTCCTATGTTGACAAGTAAGAGTTGAGGCAAATATTTAAGATAATGGCAACCAGGCCATCATATCGGATGGGAATGCCACACCAAATGGTGTGAGGTCTAATTGGGACTTCATACTAGGGTGATCCCCTGAATGTTGGCGGGCCCAGCACCGTCAACATTTTTGGCGCTAGAAGGAGGGCCAGATAACAAGCTGAGTCACAATCTGTTTTGAACCACTGCATATCCATCATGACCAACTACAGAGTTTCTCTTCCAAAGTGTATGTCTTATGGAAACTACTTTGAAATCTCGGAAGAGCTCTCAGATAACTTATCACATAAAACATGGGATGGTGGGGCCTATGTAGCCTTGGTTAAGCACATGGTCAGCATTGTAGGCTCATGCGAAAGACATGAAACCTTTGAAGAACACATGAACTACGCGTTGTTCATCTACAGGATTCGAGAGCACCCATTGCATTGGTGTGCCACATTGCTTGAAAAATATATTCATTATCTTGCTCATCTGGTCGCAGAGATTGACCGTGCTTTCAATCACTTTAACCATCAAGCACTCAATAAAGAAATGCTGAAATTACGAAATGCACCCGATGAATCCATTGAATGTTTTCGTACATGCTTTTGTAATCTTTCTTGGTTGGGTTGTGTTATATTCTTTCCACGACTAGCCCACATAGTTAACTGGGGGCTTAGGAGGGGGGCGGAGCCCCCCCTTCGTTACACTGATTGCGTAGCGGGGGGAGTCACAAAGGGGTTTGAGGGGTGAAATTAACCCCACTCTATGGGGTTCGGGGCAGCGCCCCATAAAATTTTGGTTTTGGACCCTATGTTAGGTTGGGTGGACCTACCTATGGTTTCATGCATGATTTTCGCACATGGTTTTGGAAGCGATGGTTTTCGGTCCATGGTTTTGGACGTGATGGTTTTCAGGCCATGGTATTGGATGCTTTAGCATGTATAAATATGTATTGTAACATTGAAAGGAACATAATGAAAAATCAAGCTGGAAGTCCTGGTTTTGGGATCCAGGGGAAAATCTCTGTATATATGTGTTTTATGTGTTATGCTCTCGCATAGTTTATTTTATGTGTTTTAGAATTCGTATGGAGGTAATTTCTGTATGTGGTTAAAACCTACATTTGGTATTAGAGCTGTTTTGGCTTCAAGGGGATGCTTTTATTGTTGAGGGGTTTTTCTTGGGCCTGTGGTAGACCCTGTTCAGTGGGAGATCTGCGAGATCGATTCTAGTGGTGAAAGAAGATGGCGAGCAGTGGAAAGATAGAGATCGAGAAATTTAATGGTCATAGTTTTTGAGTTGTGGAAACTCAAGATGGAGGATCTATTGGTGGATAAAAATCAGTGGATAGTGGTTCGATGCCTG
>APFE030396865.1:79966-92421 GCA_000404065.3 Pinus taeda | reverse complement strand
GGTGTGAGGTTATCTGCTGAATAGTGTCCCAAGACACAAGAAGAGGAAGAGGACATGTCCCGTGTTCCATATGCAAGTGCAGTCGGTAGCTTGATGTATGCCATGGTCTGTACTAGGCTAGACATTGCACATGCAGTGGGAGTATTGAGCAGGTTTATGTCAAAACCAGGGAAGGAGCACTGGACAGCAGTGAAGCGGGTTTTCAGGTATTTGCGTGGCACTAGTGATTATGGTTTGTGCTACCAAGGAAGACCAGGATTGGAGAGAGTGTTGGATATCCGTGGCTTTGTTGATGCAGACTGGGCTGGAGATCTGGATCAGAGAAGATCTACAAGTGGGTATGTGTTTAACCTATTTGGAGGTGCAGTCAGTTGGATGAGTAAGAAACAATCTGTAGTGGCACTATCAACTACAGAGGCAGAATACATGGCAGCCACTCATGCAAGCAAGGAAGCAGTTTGGTTGCAGAGATTGTGTTCAAGTATGGGGTTAGTACAGGGAGCTATAAGGATAGACTGTGACAGCCAAAGTGCAATTTTCTTGGCAAAGAACCCTGCTTATCATTCAAAGACAAAGCACATTGATGTTCAGTATCACTTTGTGAGGGATATGATAGAAGACAAAAAGGTGTCGCTAGTAAAGGTGGACACTTTGAAGAATACTGCAGATGCATTGAAAAAATTTGTGAGCTTTGAGAAGTTCTCTTGGTGTAGAGAAATAATGGGCATTGCAGGGCTGGATAAATGACTAAGCTCTCTTGTGGCCCCCTGTGGAAAGAAAACAAAAAGTGGAATAATGTTGGGTTGTGTTATATTCTTTCCACGACTAACCCACATAGTTAACTGGGGGGTGAGGAGGGGGGCGGAGCCCCCCCTTTGTTGTGCCGATTGCGTAGTGGGGGGAGTCACAAGGGGTTTGAGGGGTGCAGGTAACTGTAGTCTATGGGGTCCGGGACAGTGCCCCGAAAAATTTTGGTTTTCGACCCTATGTTAGGTTGGGTGGACCTACCTATGGTTTCGTGCATGATTTTTGCACATTGTTTTGGACGCGATGGTTTTCAGTCCATGGTTTTGGACGCGATGGTTTTCAGTCCATGGTATTGGATGCTTCAACATGTATAAATATGTATTATAACATTGAATGGTACATAATGAAAAATCAAGTTGGTAGTCCCAATTTTGGGATTCAGTGGAAAATCTCTCTGTATATGTGTTATGCTCTCGCATTGTTTATTTTATGTGTTTTAGAATTCGTATGTAGGTAATTTATGTATGGGGTTAAAACCTATAGCTTGCTGATTTCCTGATGATGAAATTGATTGGGAATTTCTCAATTGAATATTTGAGTATCTTCTTCACATATCCAGAAATTCACAACTCTTGAAATCATTTGAATCTCGCTCAACATTCCTCGATGATGGAGTTGCATAATCACAAGCAGGCATAGTTGCTGTCACAAGTGATTGTCAGCCTTCACCTCATCAAACAACTCTACCACTGCAGAGTGATGTGGGAGAACGTGTACATGCATATGTTGAACTGTCACATCATCCCAACCCACCTGCTCTTGATACCTGCGCAGATTTGGCTTGCAATTCAGTTGGTTGTCACGTGGATTCGTTCCCTTAATCTCTGTCCCCGTGTTCTGTTGTTCCTCCAGATTGTACTGTCTTGTGTTCTTCCATTCCAGACTCCTCACCTGCTGTGAACGAGGATCAAGTTGTCAACAGATTTGGTACTATGCAGCCAACCTGTGCCATCATTCATGATGAGTGTGTGTGGGAATCTAAAGAAGAACAGGCAATGAAGGATGACTCCTTTCCATCCGTGCCTCACCTACTCTATCCTGACATACCTTGTGATTCCTCCACTATTGATTTCCCCTATGAAAACTCATTTCCAGATGTTTCTACTACTGATCGTTCATAGGACACATCGGATGTTAGTCTGTCATTACATTACAGAGAGGACACATCTTCCTCTGAAAATCCATCCAATCTGTCATCTTTCATTTCTGAAAACATAGAGGGTGAACATCCTTGCTTCTCATTTACCCCTCTGCATGATTCATCAAACCATGAGGATGCTGACAAACATCCTGAATTTTATGATCTTGGTTGTCGTGATCTCTCTACTTCTTCGTCTGATCACGATGTTGATTCAATTGTTGTTAATTTGTCTAAGACACTAGTCTATGATGATCTATCTGTCGACGAAGTTGAAACTCCCCAGACTGTCGAAGAACTTCAGCCCTAGCTGATGGATATGTCAAGTTCTTCTTGTCCTAGGTTTGGTTTAACTTCCGATCAAGAAAGTGTTGAAACACGCAAGGCTCCTCATCACTCTCTTCTTTGCATTGAAGATCAACCAAACAACCATATTTCTCTTCCTCCACTTTAACTACACGATCAAATCGCTCATGCATTGGAGGAATCTTACACAACAAGCACACTTGCACAGTGTAAGTGGTCTACCTTTCTCACGTTTGCTTGCAAGTCACAGTCAAGAGAATGCATACACCCAACATCTGTACGCAATGTGGGACAACACCATGGCAAGTCCACAGAGTGCATGACATGCGCTTTCACTCTTCTTCTTCTTTTTTTTGGGGGGGGGTACATCTTCATCGTTATATATTTCATGCTTGTTGGTTTGCGCAACTACGATGATCACAAACCATGCCTTCAACAACATGGGTCAACCAATGCGCCGGTTGCTAAATTGGAAGTATCACTTCACATGAGATGGCCCATGCCTGTTAGCTTAGGAGTAGAAGTAGTATTTGCTTTGATTTGTTTTCTTGCATCCATGTTTGATTCTTTCTTTGTGTGTTTGCTTGCTTGCTTTTTTGTTGGCTTACTCACTTTCCATATGCATTTGCTTCTACTTCGTGCTTTTAATTTTGGTTTGTTTTCTTGTTTATGTCCGTAGGTTAGTTTCGCATGGACCATGTGCCACTCTTAAAACAAGCTAGGTGAAGTACATTTGGACGTGTACAACTATCAATACTTGGTTATATGTCATCCTACCTCTTATGTAAGAACTTGTTTCCTTCAGTCCATGATACATCAATGGAAAATACGTACATAGTCCAGGAGAAGCTTGGCCCACACATGTACTGTCTGCAATCACTTGATGGGAAGGTTCACAACTTTCCTGTGAACGACTAAGATCTAAAGAATTATTTACAATAGGTCGGGCCATGCCTCGTGCCATGTACATATTCTGCTTGCTGCTTGTTTTCATTTTGTTTTCCTTGCTTACTATCTTTGTTCTTATTTGGTTTGTTCTGCTTACTATTTTTGTTTATGTTTGTTTTGTTTGCTTGATACCTTACTATTTTTGTTTCTGGAAGTAAGTGTTGTTAAATACTATGTTCTAGCCTTTGAATAGAGTATGTGGCTGAAATTTGAAGAAACTTGTGACACTGTAGCACTTGGATAGTCTTGTGTTCGTCTTCTCTATGCTTGGTTATAAGCTTCAACTGATGAACTCTTGATGGAAAATACGAGACATCTGCGAGGGAAGTTTTGGTCCAACCATGAACCTGTGTCCACACTAGGAAGCCCCATGTCTGCACTCAACCTTCTGCTCTGTGTGTTCAAGCTCATCTGACGAGTAGAAACGAGGAAGGGGAAAATCTAAACGAGCAAACCTATGTCAGAGGTCTTACATGCTTCTCTGAAGGAACAACCTCTTCTGCTCTCAATAAGTCGGGATCCCTCTTCCGCCCCAAAAATAAATAAGTGCTTATGCACATTCCTCTTGAAAAATACAAAGGTGAAAGAAGAGAAAGGCTTCCTACGTAGAGAGGTGAAGCATGCAACTCCACTAGGGTACTGACCAGGCTCACTGGAAGTGGAGCAATGCGTGTGTTCCTGCATGACTCTTCCGAGGTACTATCTAGGCCTGTTAGCAGTGGAGAAACACCAGAGATGAAAACTTATACTCTGAGAATCTCCACCTCACGAGCTAAACTACCCTTCCCGAATTCGAAACACTCTGATCAAGCTGAACTTTTGATTGTGTTTGACTGAGTTGGAAAAAGGAGAACCATGTATGTCCTTGAGGTAAGTGGGGAAGTCGAAGTAACCCGCATGGCGATTCAATACTCCCCAAAATACCAAGGCCCTATGCTATCAATGAATGAAAACGGAGAAACTGGAGTTCTACCAGTGTGTCGCCAAGTGTTGTAGTAGCTACAACCACCCTCCAAAATTTTGGCCTGCACCCAATTTCGAAGCCTCCCTTGAGAGTCTCACTTGATGACTGCACACACTCAGGTTCACTCCATGAGCTCGTGTGAGTTTTCGCACCCACCTTTCTTGATCATTTCACCCAAGTTTTTGCACGTTGATGTCAAAGTCATGCTAGCGATTATGTTCTGGTTATACTCAAAGTATTTGCTTCGTGTGTATTTGTGTTCGCTATGAAAACATCTGTCGCACTCACACACGGAGTCACATTCATTATCATGCAAGCATTATCACGGTCGACCAACAATCAATCACAAGTGTCATGATTTTCTCTTACACCGTTTGTCAGTCATGTTGAGCATGTGTGTTTGGATGGTTTGAGTCATCTCGTTGTCATGGCATATAAGTGTGTGTTTGCAAGATCACGTATGCATATTTATTCATTCACACACTTAGTCAATTTGTTGAAGTTTTGACAACTGGATTCCCCTCTGACAGCCGGACCATCACCCCGCCATCAACTTTCACCTAGAACAGCGCATAAGCACCAAGCAAGCCATTTCAAGATGTGATGTTTGCAAGAAAATCAATTAACCTTCATGCTGGTCAACCAGAGAGTTTGACCCGGCAGCCAACCTGCGATTGACTCCCCTAAAAAATTGCGCACAGGTTGTAGACCTTTCCTGCTCCGCTCACTGAGAAAATAGTGCAGATAGGTCGGACAGACACCCAGTGCCTGTCCCTATCTTCCCCAAAAAATTTAGTTTTTCCAACCAACCCTTCCGACAGTCGATCGACTGCTCATCCAGAAAATTACGCAGTTTTCATGAGCAAGTCCTCTGCTGCCCAACAGTCTTCTCAGCTCAGAAACTGCGCAGAGGTGACTAGCAGGCCAGCCTCCCAGCATTAGCGTAGTTTTTCCCACTAGCAGCTCCCGGCAGCCAACTGACAGTTCCCTCCAGGAATTGCGCAGCTTTTGTTGCCACGCTCCAACAGTTGACATCTAGTTCCCTCCAGGAATTGCGCAGTTTTTGCTGCCAAGTTCTCAGCAGCTGACTACCAGTTCCCCTCAAGAATTGTGTATTTTTTGTTGCTAGTGACCTAGTAGATGACTCCTAGTTACCCTTAGGAATTGCGCAGCTTTTGCTGCCAAGCTTCTGCTGCCCGCTCGTTCCAGAAATTGCGCAGATTTGGTTTACCTACTCTTTCCACAACCTGAATTGTTCCTCTAAATAACTGCGCAGTTTTTTCCTCCAGCTGAGCTAGGCCCCATGGATAGTCACTGTCAATCCAGATTGCCCATCTTCATCACCTAATGACTCCTGCGCAATTTTCATCAGTAGTGCCCGGAGCCTCCATCACACCTCGCAACCTTGTCACCTCTCCAGTGACCTTCATCCAAAATTATCATGCATCATGGTAGACTAGGAGGTTTATGGTTTGATGTCATCTTGTCATGAGTGACTGCAGACACAGGTACACAAACAAACATTGCATGCTGACGGATGGGATGAAAAAAGGGAGAACATGTAGAAGGATAGGTTCACCAACAGACGAACAGGCGATGCATGCAAAGAGATGTGACAGTGAACGAATGATCATGAAAATATGTGTTCGCAGATGGGCGAACGAGAAAACATGAAAGATGTGTTCATGAACGGATGGACGGATGAACATGCACCTTTGGCAAATGGATGAACCTGTCAAGCTAACCAACATACAAGCAAGGAGCAATGTGTGAATGCAATATCAAGAGAACCAATGATCGTCGAAGACTCCGCGCACTTTGCCATGTGGAGGTGAAGCTGTGACACACCATGAGGACATCCATCACCCAACAACACTGCAGCTCGACATGAACACCAGCAGCAACATGAATGTACCAGCATTGTCATGTCAAGTCATGTCATCCATATCTCTACTGTAGGCCATACTGTCAATCAATGTAATATAATGTGGAAGTCCAAGAGACCCACTTGTTGTACGAAGAGTCATGTAAAGTCGAAAGGTCATGGAAGTCAAACAGTCATGAGGGTAGTCAAATAGCCAAAAGGGTTAGATTCACCCTTGGCTATAAATAACCCCTTATTTGTACATGCAAAGGACTTTTCACCTCATCTCCTCCCACATAGCCTTGAGAATCTGTAATATTTTCTTTGAAGAGTAAGTAGTGGTTCCAACGCCCCGCACGCAGGGTTAGTGATGTATGGTGTAATGATGTGTCTTGGGACTTTCACTTATGAGAGATTCTTCAGCGTAAATGACATAAAATTTTCATTTGTCAACGCGTTTCGAACCAACCAGTGTGGTTCATCGTCAGGACAAGTTGAAGAGACAGATCCAGCTTGGCATGTTAAATAGACTGAGTAGGGACTCCAACGGCTAAATTTGATTAACAGCTAATTTATCGATTTTGGGACCAAGGTCAAAAATTTATTTATTAATATTGTCTGTTTTATTTATTATTTTATAATGGGAATAGTTAACTAGGTGAAATATTTATAAATTAAATAATTTAGTGGTTAGTTTAAAAAGGTATATAATCCAATTATTATTATATTATTAATATCTTAAATATATATATGTTCTAAATATTAGCTTCTAGGACCAAAAAAAATAAAAATACATAAAATCAAAAACTATTGGACCGACTAACCAAATTAAAGTATAAATACACATAAATAAGATGAAAAAATAATTAAAATATAATTATATATTATTAATAATTATTATATATATTATATATATATTAATAGGTGTAGTTATATAATTAAATAAGCCAAATAAATCAATGTGAATAGATAATGTCACCCGTAACCTAATAAACAATATAAATATTTATAAATAAATAATATAAAAATAAAGAAATTTCCAAGATACAAATCAATAAATTAATCATGCCTATAAATTAAAAAATACAAACAAACATAATAAAAAAAATAATATGTAGTATATATATATATATATATATATATATATATATATTTATATATATATAAAATTAAAACTTTTCTTCCCTTTAAAAGGAAGAGATTGCAGGGATCCAACAACTGTTGATCTTCCATCTGTCTTCTCTATTGAGATTGATTGGTCTCTTCTCAATCTCAAGGGCTTCCCTAAATTTTCGGTCATGGAACTGAGAAACCCTAGCGATAACACTTCCTTCCTCTATGCAAACATGATGCTTGGTACTCTCAGCATGCTCAGCTAGAGCGGAATACTTGGTCCTCCTATGCTTAAGGTCAACTGCATGCTCACTAATCCTCTGATTAATGGAGCGACGAGTCTCTCCAATATAGGGGGTCCCACAGGAACAAGGAATAATATAAACCCCTTTCATGTCCTTAGGGTCGATGAGATCCTTTACCGACCTAAGGGATTTACGAATGGTGTTGAGGGGTCTAAAGGTCGAGGGGACATTATGCTTCTTAAGAATCCTGGAAATCTTATCAGTGGTCCCCTGAACATACGGAAGATGGACACTTGGGACCCGCTCCTTCGGTTCTCTTTTAGCTGATGCATTTTTGGCAGCTTTGAGGAAGGCTTTTTGTCCCAGGAAATTGCTATAACCATTCTCAACGAAAACATTAAGGAGGTGGGATTTCTCCTTCTCAAAGCTTTTTTCATCAGAGGTCCTAAGGGCTCGAGTAGCTAGGGTGTTGAGAACACCCACCTTCTGAGCAGGGAAATGGTGAGAACTGGCATGAAGATACTGCTCCGTATGAATTTTCTTTCGAAACACTTGTTGGGAGAGGGAGCCATCACTATTCTTAGAAATAAGAATATCAAGGAATGGGAGGCACCCATTGACTTCTTGCTCTTTGGTGAACTTAATGGCAGACGATTGACAGTTGAGATCATTGAAGAAGAGATCCAATTCCTCTTGGCCATGATACCAGATGACATTAGTGTCATCTACGAATCTCTTCCAAAGCTTTGCAAGGAGGTGCGCCGAGCTTAGGGCCTTGGATTCAAAATCCTCCATAAAAAGATTGGCTACGACAGGAGAAAGGGGGGAGCCCATGGCCACACCACAGGTTTGCTCAAAGAACTCTCCTTCAAAACTAAAGAAGATGGAGGTGAGACAGAGCTCCACTAATTGAGCCATCTCAGGATCAGTGAGGCGGTTGATCACTTCCATGGCCTCATGAATAGGGATGCAGGTGTATAGGGACACAACATCAAAACTAATAAGGATGTCCTCGGGGTCAATCTTAATGCCCTTGAGCTCATTAATAAAGGACGCAGAGTCTTTTACGAAGGACTTTGTACAACCAACTAAGGGCTTAAGTTTGAGGGCAAGGAACTTAGCAAGAAGATAGGTAGGCCCACCAATGGTGTTGACAATGGGCCTAAGGGGAGCTCCTTCCTTGTGGATCTTAGGAAGACCATAGATCCTAGGAGTTAAGGGATTGCTTTCAATGAGCTTAAGGTGCAAGTCACACACAAATTTACAGGATTTAATGGCGAGTGCCACATTCCTAGAGATCTTCTTCAAAGGGTTTTTGGGAAGCTTCTTATAGCTTCCACTGTTATGAAGATGATCCAACATCTTGCTGCGGTAATCATCTTTGTTGAGAATGACAGTCGCCCCACCCTTATCAGCTTTCAAAACAACGATATCATTGTTCTGGTTCAAGGATCTAAGAGCAACCAATTCCTCTTTGTTGAGGTTGCTCTTAGGGGGCTTTGCCTTCCTCAATATTGCTGTGCAATCCTGCCTGATAGTATCTTTAACATTATCAGGTAAACCTTTAATCCCGAACTCTATGACATAGATAATATCCTCCACCGGGATCTTCTTGGGGGCTAAGGCGAAATTTAACCCTTTACTCAAAACATTAAACAAAGAAGGGGAAAAAGAAAAACTGGACAAATTAACAACCTTCTTATTACAATTCATCCTAACCTTAAAACTATCACTAGTAGCACCATCCAACTCATTATTACTATTACTATTACTATTATTATTAATATTAATATTATTGTTAATACTATCGCACTTAATATCATTATTATTATCCCGGCTGCGGGTGATAATTAAGTGGGAAGGTACAGAGGCGGGCTTCCCACTGGGCAAGTGGCGGCCCAGTCCCGCCATCTGTCCATTGCAGTTAAGGCGAGTAGTAATATCAAGGCGAGCATGGAGTAATATCAAGGTTTGCATGAAGGCAAGCAGTAATATCAATGTTAAGCCAGCCGCCCACAGTAGCTGCCCTCGCTCGAATCCACTTCCTTCGGCATTCGGGTTGCAGGTGAATTGCGTTGGTTCGCACATGGATGGAGGAGGCACCGCACAGTATATTTACTACGAGCTGGTGCTGGTAATTCACTTTCTCCATCACGATTTGTATGATGTTTGGCTCTGGGGATTTCGTTGGTGTGGCTTGTTGTTGGTTCCTGAGTTCTGGAGGAGATCTTGGAGGTTCAGACCTCGGCCCTCGTCTCTGAAGGCCTTGGTCTCGTCCTCTGAGTGTCCGGTCCACAGTGTATGTCAATTTCGTGCTCCTAAGCTCTGGTTTGGTCAGTTCTGGGTGTTCTTTCTGGTCAATTTCATGTTTGTGGAGCCCCTGAGTGTTTTCGCTATTGGGTTTCTCCCGCTCTCAGTGCCTCTGCTAGTTTCCACACCTTTGGGCCTCAATTCTTGGTTCCCCGTGCCGTCTCTGTGCAGCCACAGTTCTCTATGTCATTTCCGCTCCAGTTTCTCTATCCTCGTCATTGTAGTATGCCGCGAGAACGGCTTCGCCTCTGTAGCCGCAGAGGTGGGTCTCGGGGAGGCGCAAGAGGCAGAGCCAATCCTCAGCGCTCCTCGTACTCCACGGATTCGTCATCAGATGGCATTGATTCACGGGGCGTAAGGCGAGGCCATGGGAGAGGTAGGGGACGTGCGCGTGCTGATGTCTGTGAGCATAGCTCGCATCCCTCAACCCGGTTCTGCTTCCCTTGTTTATTGGACAATGGAACATACTATGTCTCAGTGCAAATTGAGAAATGTGACCATGCAATTCCACCAGCAGTCCCTGCAGAACAAAGGCCTCTGTCTCCAATCCTGTGTCAAAGAGCTCAGCCTGCAGAAACCTCAGGTGCGGTGGCGGTGGCGGGACCAAGTGAGCTGGCGAAAGATGATGCGCCTTACGCGGATTCGAGCACGTCGGATCAATATGGTTGCAGGATTGTAGAAGAGCAGCCCTCCACTTCTGTGGATGCTTAAGCCAAGCTCCAGGGTGCTCTAGTGGTGGTACTGGCGTCTCCATGAAGTATGTCTGATATTTCTTGTTCTCTGTCTTTTCAGTGGGGTTTTTTCTGCAAAGCTGAAGCGATGCTCAGCTCTTTTTGGGTCGAACATGGTTTTCAAACGCACCTATGTACGCTGTTTTATTTTCATATTCTACACTGTTGTGTTAAAGTCGGTGTCAGTTAGCAATGTATGGGTCATTGGGTCCGTCTCTCAGATGGTTATGGGTTTCTGGTAGTCTGTGGGTTCTCCAGTTCTGGTCTGGGACAAATGTCGGTCTTCTGGTTATCAAGGTCAGGTGTCCAGTTGTGTTAAATCCATCTCAGCATGGTGAATTTTGAGGCAAGCCTCGTTGTAATATTTTTGTTACCTTTTGTGTAATAATAGAAGCAGCCTAATTTACAAAAAAAAAAAATATCATTATTATTAATGTTCTAATGGTTAATAAACCTAAAATCCAAATCACTGTTGTCGATATCGCCTCTATAAAACCCACTGTTCTTCGTATTATAATATAAATCATTATCAATATGCTGAAAATCGGGGAGGGCAACGCTCAAACCTAGGCAGTCTCCATTTATCATCGAAGCCCGGACACCAGACTGTTGATCCATCGATCGAGACCGATCTGTCTGCGCACTGTCCGGAGCCACTCTACCACTCCACTGCTCGGAAGACGTGTAATAATTATCATATAGCTGAAAACAGGGGAGGGAAGCGCTCATACCAGGGCAGTCTTCATTTAACACCGGAGCCAACACACCAAAATGTTGATCTGACAATCGAGGGGGAGACCGATCAACCTGCGCAACGTCCGGAGCCACTCCACCAGTTCCCTCCTCGGAAGACTCAGGATCAGCCATATTGGCCGGATTAGAGACCGCCTGGGGAGACGAACCTGACAGTGGAGTTGGTGAACAAACACTAGGCCTTGAGAAAGAGCTGCTGGACCGCAGATCTGCTGTAAGAAAACCCATGTCTAGCCCACCGAAGGAACCAAACCGCGAATAACTCCGTCCTAGGCAGTTAGAGGGGGAAGCCTGCAACTTACGACCTGGATCTCGGAAGCAACTAGCGCTGCCCCTCACTCCATCTACCCGAACCCTTGGATCATGCGGTTGGCCAAGCCCAGAAGAGGAGAGCGGAGCTGCCTCGACGCTGTGGACCAGAACTCCATCTGCGAATAGAATGGATTACTGGCCACTTCCTTTCACGTCGGAGCTGGAGCTGGAGCGTCTAGTATCTGAAGAGGAATCGGCCCCAACATTAATGACTGCAGAGTTATTGAAGCAGGGGACCGAACCATAAGATCCACCAGACACCCATTCCATCAATGCCGATTTTTGAAACGCAGAGACACGACTGTGTGAAACAGAGTTCGAAGAGCTTAACGCTAACCTTTGAAACTTAGAGGCTTGCTTCACCTTCCGAACCTCCTCTAACCTGAGAGATTTTAAGGCCGAACATGCATCTATGCTGGCCCACAGGGGGGAAGGAATTAAGCTCGCAAGAGTCAGATGTAAACCCAGGAGATTAAGAGAGAGCCGATTCAGGGTACTTCTAACCTTGTTAATTTCAGCCCTTAATAAAGCCAAACTAGCCCTCAAGAAAACCTGATGGTTCTGAGGAGTGTGAAGGCGGTGACTGATATGAGCGAAAACCGGGATGACGGAGGAGTCCCTACATCTCTTAAGAAACGCCAGATCTGTCTTCAACATAGAAACCTGCAAGCGCGCCCGTTCAAATTGATGAACCTTTGTTGCAATGACTCTTCCGTGCAGGGATTCAATTGTAGAATGAGGCTTCTGTGATCCATGTCAAATTTATGAGAGATTCTTCAGCGTAAATCACATAAAATTTTCATTTGTCAACGCGTTTCGAACCAACCAGTGTGGTTCATCATCAGGACAAGTTGAAGAGACAGATCCAGCTTGGCATGTTAAATAGACTGAGCAGGGACTCCAACGGCTAAATTTGCTTAACAGCTAATTTATCGATTTCGGGACCAAGGTCAAAAATTTATTT